>VIBD01000013.1:0-56338 GCA_009618245.1 Ostreococcus sp. SAG12 | reverse complement strand
AAGTATCTCCACTTTGGCGAAAATGAGGACGACGAGGAGGACGAAAACGTGGCGCGCGCCGCCGAAGCTGCGGCTCTGGCGCACGAGGCGGTGAAAACGGGTCAAAAACGACCGAGCGGCGAGAAACGACCGAGCGAAAAGAAACCGAAGACGGAAGCCGACGACGACGCTGAGGACGGTGATACGACGGATCGAGAGGCTGAGAGCGATGAGGACGTCGAAGAAGATCCCGATAGCGAAGACGACGACGAGTTAGACGACGAGGAACGCGCAGCGAAGATTGCGAATCAAGTGCTCGCAGACGCCGGGTTGCCTCCGATGCACGAGATCGAACACCTCTTGCTCGCAGAACTTAAAAAGTTGGAGGCGGCGAACGCCACCGTCGTGCACGCGCGTCTGGCGTTGGAAGCCGTCGATGCGGAATTCGCCGAGGCGCTCGTGAACGCGCACAACGCGAAGACCAAGGAGACTTTCACCGAGGACGACGACGATTTAGGGAAAGACTTCAACATGGAGGATGACGAAGAGATTGATTCCGACGAAGCGGACGGCATCGATGAAGACGAAGAGATTGATTCCGACGAGGCGGAGGGCGACGGCGACGACGACGACGAACCGGCCCCTCCGAAGAATAATAAGGCAAGAGCGAAAGCAAAGTCCACGGCGCAGAACGATAGCGCGGACGCCGGTGGAGGTAGTCGAGTTGTTGAAGATCGTAGGTTTGGCATTTACGACGCGCGGCGGTATCGATCCGAGGCGGAGAACGACGCCGAGGCGGCGGCGCAGGCGGCAAAGGGTGGCGGTAAAGCCGCGTCTGGCGCCAAGCGCAAGGCGCCGAGCGGCGGCGGCGGGAATAAGAAAACAGCCAAGACGGCCTCGGACGCGAATCACGAGATTTGGTATGAAAAGACGAGCGGTGCCAAGGCGAGCAAGGCGCGCGCGCCTGCGAAAAAGGCGGCGTCTCGCGCGTCTGCCGCGCCCGCCGCGCCTGGGTCCATGCCGTCGTGGCGGCGCAAACGAGCCGCCACGCGCGTCACCATCGGTCGTCCGGTCGCCGGTCCAACCTCCTGGGCCGCCATCGGACAACACATCATAAACGAGTAAACAACATCACACAAAATCTCGACGACTTTACTCCACCAGTATGGTTCGCCCGGGATGTACGACGAGCGGTTACTTTCGGCAAATTCAACGAACAATGTACATAAAACACATATATTCTATCTTCCTATCGTCACGCGCCGTTCCCCTCGCCGCCGCCGCCCGCTCCCTCGAGCTCCTTAAACTCCCACGCCCCTCGACAGATCGGACACCTCGCCGCCTCGCGTCCCGCCGTTCCGCCCAACCACTTCGTGATGCACTGCAGATGAAACGCGTGCCCGCACTTGCCCCACACCACCGGAGAATCATCCCCGGGAAACTTTGCGTCCGGCGGGCACCCATCAAACGCGATGCGACAGATCCCGCACACGTCGCCGACGTCGCCCGCGCCCCAGGTCCACGCACCGACGCCGTGCCACGTTTTGACTTTCAGCGCGAGTCCCGTCGTCGGCGCGGGCGCGGACGACGACGACGCGACGCGAGGCGACGATCGCGCGTCCATGCGCGCGATGGACGACGCGCGCGTCGTTTTCGCGGTTCGTCGGTCGGTCGGTCGGTCGCGCGCGCGCGAGGACACCGACGCGCGGACGTGTGAAGATGGGACGACACAACCGTGCATCGGTGTGACTTTGAAAACGTCTTCGCGCGCGTGTGTGTGTTGCATGCGGTTCGTCGTTCAAAAAGAAGGCATTTGCGAGAGAATATACAGAATCATCGATCGATGGAGTGAGGACGGAGGCTCACGCCGCTTTCGCGAAGCCGACGCGTCGGTTTCCGTGATCAAACTCGGTGTGGTACGGACCGAGGAAGACGTCGCCTAAAATCCAAAGCGGACCGGCGGGCGGGGGAATGTCCATGCCCATGAACCCGCTGACGCACTGCGGTTCGCCGTCTTGGTACACCTTGAGGACGTACTGTTCGGGCGTGAGCTTGAACGGGACGCCGGCGATGACGAATTCGACGTCGGGCATGTCGGGAATGGCGTCGCAGTCGACTGCGGCGGTGCCGCCGACGCTCGGAATCAAGTCGCAGACGCGCTCAACCTCGCTGATGATGATTTTTTCGGTGACGTTTTGGGCAATCATGCTCTGCGCGTAGTTGACGACCGACTTACACGCCGTGCACGCGAGGTCGCCCTCAACGGATCCAGCGCCGATGGCGACGCCGCGCGGGTGGCGACGCAACAATTTACGAGCGACGGCGAGGTGCGACGCCGCGTCGCTGGCGCGTTCACCGGCGTCGCACGCGCCGATCGAGGTACAAATTTGTTCGCTCGAATACGTCTCGAGCTCCTCCACGAATTGTTCCGCGTACTGATCGATCAATAATCGACACTCCTCGCCCATCATGGACCGCGCGCCGATGTAATCATTAATCTTCTGCACGACGTCGCTCGGACCGGCGAGGAGCGACGTCCCGGTGTCGGCGATGACTTGACACCCGTCTTCGCCGTCGCACACGCCCAACGATCGTCCAGCCACCTTGAAATCGTCCATTTTGATCTGCCAGTACCCCTCGCGCGTAATCGGCGCGTACGTGTGTTCGCCCACAAAGTGCTTCGGATCCGAACCGCCAAAGACGAGCTCGCCGCCGCCGTCGCTCGGCGACCCATCTTCGTTGGACGTTCGATTCAACCAAAAGCTAAACATCTTCTCCTTGACCAATCCCTGGGACATCATGTTGTAAAACACGGGCGTCACCTTATCGACGGAGATGTTATCGAACCCAAGACCGAGAATACCGTCGAATTTCGCAAACAAAAACGCCATCCCCGGTTCCTTGGTGGCCTCGGCAAAGTACTGCCCCGCGACGACCAAGTCGCCCACCTTGACCTCGTCTTGCGACAAGAATCCACTGAGAGACCCGCTTCCGTACTGAATCGCGAACGGTTCACCGTCCTCGACGTACGTTTCCGACGCCTCGGCGTGAAACTTGGCGTGTAAATCGCACGGAATTTGTAAAAATCCGCACTTGGAGCTCGGCACCCACAGATTCGAGCTCCCCGTGTCGAAGACGACTTGAAACTTTTGTCGAGGGTTCCCAATCTCAATCTCACCGTAATACTGCGCGTCCATGTAATTGTGCACCTCCACGCTCGTCTCGCCTCGATTCTCGGTCGTCATCTCGCCCCTTTCGGCGTCGTATCGTCTTCGCAAACGCTCGACGCTCGCCTCGGCGCGCGCGCGCCACGCCTTCGCGTTTCGCCCCGCGAGATTCTTCTTCATCGTCACCCTGTGTACGCGCGCATCGCTCTCGGCGTTCACGACGCCCACAGACGCGCTCGCAACGATCACCGCCGCGGTCACCAACGCCTATCGCGCGCGCGATCCGAGTGACGCGCGTCAGTCTGCGATTTCTCCCGCGCATTTTCTCGACACGTGTCGCTTTGACGAATCGGATCTCGATTCGTCATCGATTCGTCGACGGCGACGCTCGAGCGCGACGCTCGAGCGCGCGCGTACCGTCACCGAACGTTTCGCGCGCGCGCGCGGACGACGCGCGGGGTCGAGAGACATGTCGACGCGCGTCGTCGCGGTGTTCGATCTCGAATGACTCGAGTGCGCGTCGAATTCTGAGGCGTTCCGAGCCGGGAGGGCGAGACGGCCGCGCGGGGAACGAACGGCGAACGGGGCGACGCGCGATGAAGAAAGACGCCGATCGATGACGTGAGATGTTATTATTATGAGTTTAGTTACGGCGTTTTAAGGTTTTACGCGCGCGCGACGGTCGACGGCGGCGCGCGGAGTCGCGGCGCGGCGCGCGCCTCACCACGAGTCTTCGCGCGGCGGCGCGCCTCCGGCGGCGCCTGGGTATCCCGAGGGCGGCGGCGGGGCGGCGTACGCCGGTGCGGCTTCAGCCTGGACGACCGGAGGACCGGGAACTTCGTCGTCGGGGCCGAGAGGTTCGACGCCCCTGGGGGGAGTGTAACTGGCGAGAGCGACTAGGGCGGCTTCGAAATCGCCGGCGCACTCCTTTTTGATGACGCCTTGGAGAGTCCTGCCGCTGAATTCCTTCTCGAATTGCTTGCGCAATTGCGGCATGCGCTGATCCTTGTGCGTCAAGAGAGCCATGAGACCGGTCTTGTTCGTGGAGGAGAGCCAGCCGGACATGCACGTGCGAATACCGCGCGCCAACGTGCGCGTCTTCGGAGCGATGCACGCCACGAGGGCGTCCTCATAGTCGCCAGAGCAGTTGGATCGGATATCGGCGATGAGGTCGGCGCCGTGGCACTCGATGTACTTGTTGCGAATAGCCTCTCGCTCTTCGTCGCTGCGGTGGACGAGCATGGAGATGAGACCCCAATCGTCGTTCGATACCCATCCCGCGAACGCCTCTTGGAGATAGATGGCGATTTGTTCCTCGCGGGGCGTCAAGAGACCCATGAGCGTCTCACGGAAGAGTTTGCTCTCGAACAGACCGGTCGTCTCATCGCGAATGCGTTCGCGCAAGAGCTCGCCGGTTTCAATCTTGTACGCCTCGCGGAAGTCTTCAATCTGCTTGTGCGTCTTGTTCGCCAGGAGTGCGATGACGGCGGCTTCATCCGTGCCCATGCCTTCGACGGCGTCGCGCATGGCTTGAACGTCGGCGCTGTAATCAATCTCTTCCTCGTCGTTGACGTTGGCCGGGTGACGCTTGGCGAGCGCTTGGACGATGCGCTTGAAGTCACCGCTCACCTTCCACTCGGAACCGACGGCGCGGATGAGATCCTTCTTATAAAGTCTCGAGTACGCCTCGCGAGTGGCGTCCAACTGCTCCGGCGTCGCCGTCACCATCAAGCGAATGATCGCCTTGGTGTCCGTGCCCAAGCCCGAGATGGCAGAGTTGATAACCTTGGCGTACGATTCACCGACGCCGTCGCAACCGGCGAGCAAGAGCACGCGCTTAAACTTACCAGAGGTTTCCGAGAGCACGGCTTGTTCCATCGACCGTTCATATCGCGAAGAAAACGCAATTTGCAACGGCATGATGTCCTCTTCTTCCAGAGTACACAGGATGGTGATCAGCGTCGCCTCGTCGGTACCGAGACCCTTGATCGCACGCATCAACGCCTGAGCTTCGTAATCCAAGCGATCGCTCAGGAGCGACATCATGAAATCTTGCAAGTCACCCGACGTCTTCTCCTTGACGTCGCTCGACAAGTCGCCGAAACCCAACGCGTTGTAGTTTTCAACGATGACGCGCTTGATGTAATCCATTCGCAAAATTCCACGTTTATTGGCCATTCGCGGTACATTCAGCACCATGCGCTTCAAAATCTCCTGCGTGTTCCCGCACTGAATCGCGTTGGCCAATTCCCACGCGTCCCGGCCGTCGGGGTCCCGCGGGCACGGACCCAAGTCCGCCCGCATCTCCGGTTCAGGCGCCGAGGCACAGACTACGATTCAACGAAAAAACAAAACGATTCGCGCGTCACCTTCACCGTCAGTCCTCTTCCCTCGCCCCTTCGCGTTCGATGTATTCACGCACGCGTCCCACGCAATCCATCCTCGTCATCATCGCGATCACGCATCGTCGTGCATCATCGATGCATCGGTCGCGTTCGCGTTCGCGTTCGCGTTCGCGTCTCCTCGTTCGATGCACGCACTTCCCATGACGCTCGATCCGTCGCGTCGATGCGCGTCGCGTGCGCACGCGTCGCGGTGTGACGCGCGTCGATCGCGCATTGATGCGACGGTTGTTCGATCGGGGGTCGGGCCCGGGGCACTTTCGGGTGTTCGCACCCCCTCTCCCCGTGATGGGTCGTGATCGGTCGTGCTCGGTCGTGACTGGTCGTGCTCGGTCGCGTCGCGGCCGGCGACCGACCGATCGGCCGGCCGGCGGCGGGCAGTCGACGGCGCGTCGAGGGCGAGGGTGAGGGCGCGGGGGGACGGACGATCGGACGGACGATGGCGAAGGGGAAGCGTCGCGGTGTGGCGCGACCGCTGTTCGCGCCGGCGATGCGATCGATGAAGAGGGCGCGCGAGGTGACGAGGAAATTTCACGACGCCACGCGCGCGCTCGAGGATGGAGATTCGTCGCGAGAGGTTCGCGAGAGGGCGGTGAAGACGCTGGAATCGATCGGTGGACGCGAGGCGTACCAAGCGGCGAGCGCGTTGACGACGAGTCGACATCGAACGGCGAAGTGGACGTTTAGCGTGTTGACGCGATTGGGCCGGCGGCCGGGACGAGGCGAACGCGCGCTTCGCACGCTCGAGGTGGGAGCCATCAACACCGATCTCATGAGCGCGAAATTTCTCGACGTTCGCGCGATCGACGTGCGATCGAGGCATCCGAAGATTGAACAGATTGATTTTTTTGATTTGCCCGTCGCGCGAGGCGCGTACGACGTCGTGCACTCGAGCATGGTGGTGAACTGCGTGTGCACGGCGGAGATGCGCGGAGAGATGCTCGCGCGCACGGCGACGATGTTAAGGACGAATGGATTGTTCTTTTTGATGCTTCCGAAACGTTGCGTGACGTCGTCGTCGCGAATGTCGTTGGAAAAATTGACGCGGTTGCTCCGCGCGTGCGGGTTGCGCGTCGTCGAACAGAAATCGACGCCCAAGGTGATGTTTTTCTGTTGCGAAAAGCTCGCGAAACCCGCGAGCGAGGAAGCGATGTCGTCCAAAGCGATCGCATCGAGGGATGCGAGGGAGGCGTTCGCGCGTCGCGAGCGAGAGAGGGATCTCGCCGGCGACGCCGACGATTTCGGCGTCGTCTTGGCGGATGAACATTTATGCGGCTTTTAATCCTTCACTCCCGCTCGCGCCTCGACGAAAACCGTGAAAACGCATCGCCGTGTGGATAGATGCATTTGTATTCGTATGTGTACCATATTTCGCGCGACGACGACGACGACGTCGTCGTCTCGATCCATTCCCGCCGTCTCGCGTTTCGGCGTCGGTTACGCGTCGACGCCACATCGTCCCGCGCGATGTCGCGCCGCGGTGTCCCGCGCGGACGCGCGCGCGCGCTCCCACCCGCCGTCGACGACGATGCGGACACCGTCGACGTCGCGCCCGTCGACGACGTCGATCGAAACGGCGGTCGCGGCGCCGCGAACGTCGACGATGACGGCATCGATTCTCGTCGTCGAGTCACGACGCAAAAATTCATAGACGCCCTCGGTGGCGCCGGCGCCGGCGCCGCGCTCGCCGAAGACGTCGCCGCGGCGTGCGCTCGAGCGTACGCGCGGGCGTGCGCGGCGAGAGAGAGCGATGAGGACACGGTGAGCGATGCGAGCGATGAGACGCGCGGGACGCGATGGTCGTCGACGCCGTTGACGCTGTCGAAGAGCGCGGTCGAGGAGGTGACGACGGCGACGAGACTGGCCGAGGAAAGAGGAGACGTGCCTCGAGGAACGCTTGAACGCTCGGACGTGCGCGTGGGGTGGAAGGTGCACGTGAGCGAGACGCTCACGAGATGGCGAGGGGCGGGAACGATTTTATTGACGCCGCCGCCGGAGACGTTGCTGTGTAATAGATGCGGAGACGTCGCGGCGGAACCGATGATCGACGCGTCTGGACGCTTGTTTTGTCTACCGTGCGGACGCTCGACGGTAGGGAAGACTCGGGCGTCGTCGTTTTTCGGCGTGAATCCAGAGAAACAAAAGGGCATAAACGAATTGGTGGTGATGTGTTGCAACGCGGCGACGCCGCGCGCGGGGGTTCGCGGGGAATCATTGCATTGGAAGTTCGCTGCGGACGGATGTCGCGGCGTGTTCAGACTTGGTGACGTCGCCGCGCACGAAAAGACGTGCGATTTCGCGCTGGTGCGGTGTGGGTATCCGTCGGAGAGTTGGAACAGGGCAGAAAAGTGTCAGGAGGTGCGGTCGCGGCGCGCCATCGAGGAACACCGCGCGACGTGCACATTTCGAACCGTAAAGTGTCCAGACTGCGAGCGCTCGGTGCAAGTGCGGAAGATGCGCGCGCACGCGTTGGTATGCGGCTCTACGATCGTGTTTTGTCCGTACAGGAGATGTAAGTGGCGAGGAAAGCGAGACGAGGTGGACGCGCACGTGGCGACGGAGTGCCCGGCGCACCCGTTGACGTGCGGTTTAGTGGATTCGGAGACGGGTGAGACGTGCCGGGAGGGGACTCCACGAGAGCGCATCGAAGAACACAGGGCGGCGTGTCAGTTTCAAGTCAGACCGTGCGAATACTGCGGAACGAATGTGAGTTTACGGCGCATGGGCGACCATAAATTAAACTGCGCCGCGCGCGAGTTTCAATGTCCGCTCTGTCTTCGCGTGATGCCCGAAGAGCAGCGCGAGACGCACGAAAAGAACGGGTGTCCATCGGTCGAGTCCGCGTGCGAGCACGAGAGATTTGGGTGCGCGGTCAAGGTTTCCAAGGAGGAGTATCGAACGCACGCCGTCGAACACTTTCAGCACCACGTGAAACACGTCGCGTTCGGACCCGCGGGTGTGTACGATCTCATCAAAGAGCCGACGGAGGATCAAATCGATACGTTGGATTTATTGAAACTGATGCGCACTCGTCGCGAGGAGATGGAGTTTGATTTTGAACAGTTCGAGGCGTTGTGCGCGAAGACGACGGAGAACATTGTCTCTGCGGCGGACCAGGCGAAGAGCTTTTCCCACGATCCGAACAATTTGAACGCCGAAACGCGTCTCTTTAAGGCGTGCGCGGTAAAGGAACGCGCGGCGGCGGAGTTTTCTCTGCGAGAGAAGCTCTCGTTCGATCGCGACGACGAGTATAACGATCTGATCATCTCGAGAAATCTCGCGGGTTCGTATCTCGTCGACGAAATGCGACGACTCCAAGAGAAGATGCGTGCGCTTCAAACCATGTCTCGAGAGGCGCGCGTCGTCCTGGACGAGAAATGGGACGAGGCGTCGAAAAGTTTAGAGCACAAAATAGATTCCAGCGCTGACGCGGCCGATGTCATCGCCGCCGTGAGAGCGGAGTCGGCCGAGAGGATCGCCGAGTTGGAGGTGGGAAGGCGTCGTCACGAGCGCCGACTTCTCGACATGAAATCCTCGCTGTTGAGCGCGAAATCGACGCTCGTCGATAACATAGAACACAGAAAACGAGTCGCGAAAGACTTGACCGCGAAACTCGGGGCGTTGGCGCGCGTAGAAAAGTTGTAAACGCACCGTAGCGCCGCGTATTGAACTCTTCGTCATTGTGAAAATCCTTTTCGGCTCGGGTCTAATCGGCAGACGACGACGCGCGCGCGGGATGGCGCCGGACCCCGCGCTCGCGTCGATGCGAAAGATCGCGACGCGCGCGGACGTCTACCCGCCAGCCGAGGATTCTTTTTTGCTCGTCGACGCGTTGGCGGAGATTTGGCGCGATGAGCTGGCGACCGCTCGACCGAGACTGTGCGTGGAGATCGGTACGGGGAGCGGGTACGTCGCGTGTTCGTGCGCACTGTTGGCGGTGAAACACGGGTGTGGAGGGTGGACGCGCACGCGGGCGTCGGACGTGAATCCGTCGGCGGTGGAGGCGTGTCGGGAGACGTGCGCGGCGCACGGGGTGGACGAGGAGGCGTGCGCGACGGCGCGCGGGGATCTGTTGACGCCGCACGAGGAGGCCATCGCGGCGAACGGTGGGTGCGATGTGTTGCTTTTCAATCCACCGTACGTGGTCACACCGAGCGAGGAGGTGGGTGGAGGCGGGATCGAGGCGTCGTGGGCGGGCGGCGCGGACGGGCGCGAGGTGCTCGACCGACTGTTACCGCGCGTGGCGGACGCTCTGGCGCCGGGAGGGATGTTTTTGTGCATACTGTTGACGCAGAATAAACCAGAGGAGGTGATGGAGATCATGCGTCGCGATGGGTTGACGGCGGAGCTGTACAGTCGGTGTCGAGCGGACGAGGAGGAGCTCTTCGTCATGCGATGCCGAAAACCGATGAACGGCGACGAGGGGAAGCGCGCGAGCGGCGCATAGGATCACAGGATCACAGACATAGAAAAAAAAGTCTAACGATTTATTAGAACGAATTCTAGCGATACCTGATACAGCGCACGTCTCCTAATCGTACATCGACGTGGTCACGACTTGGCCGGTTTCCTCGGCGATGCGTTCGATGGCCATCTGCTTCGTCGTCGCGTCGACAATCTTAATTCCCTTCACCACGCTATTCTTTCGAAGTTTCGCCCCACCAATCTTCACCCCACGCACCAGTTTATGCGTATTCTTTCCCTCGCGCTTCTTCGTCACCCCTCCCGTCGCGCGCAACGACTGCGCCACGCGCACGTTTTTCGCCGTCGCCGTCGCCGCGCGCTTTTTCCCCGACCCGCCATCGACAACCATCGCGCCTCCCGCCGCCTCCATCTCCGCCATGCGCTTCAATCGACGCTCTTCCTTCTTCCTGAGCGCCTCGCGCTCGACGCGCTTCGCCTCCTCGATCCGCCTCGCCGCCGTCTTTCTGTTATTCTTCTTCGACATGACGTCTGACGTCGGCGGCCGATTCGTGTCGGCGAAGACGACGACGCGCGATGGATACAAAGGCCACCACCCGGTCGAGACACCTCACACGGGTTCGCGCGGACGCCGATCGCGCGCCCGTCGACGTCGGCGCTCGCGTCGCGCCGCGCTCTTCCGTCGGCGCGGTCGGTCGTCGCGTCTGGTTGTTAATTACAGCCTAGGTTAGGGTTTAGGGTTTAGGTGCACGCCCCGCGACGATTTTCAAAATCGTCATCCGCACCTGTCGCCGCACCGCGTCCCGCGATGACGACGACGACGACGACGACGAACGCGCCCGCCGAGGACCCGCGAGTGGCGTGGGCGAACGCCATGCGTCTCGTCGTCACCCGTAAAGACGCCATTCACGACGACGGCTCGATCGATCAAGCGTTTTTCAAGCCCAAAAAAGTTGTCTTTGAGCGCGCGAGTCGGAAATGGGGCGACGTCGAGCGCGCGAAACTGTACGAGGGATTGGCGACGCACGGCGTCGGGGAGTGGGGGAAGATGCGGGAGAAGTTATTGCCCGAGTGGGACGCGCTGAGTCTGCGCGTCAAGGCTTCGAGGATGATGGGGACGCAATCGTTGGCGAGGTATCCCAAGGGGTGGCGCGGGGACAAGGCGGAGGTGGACGCCGAGTACGCGAAGAATAAGGCGATCGGGGAGGCGACCGGGTGTTGGAAGAATGGAACGTTGGTGGAGGATGATCACGGGTCGGTGCACAAGTACATGGAGGCGAACGGGTTGTTGTAAGAAGAATTGAGCGCACATCGTACAGTAATACATTTCGAAACGCGAGAATGGTCGCGTCGTCACTCGGCGTCGAGGAGCGCGAGGGTGTCGGCGAGGAAACTCTTGCTCTTCGCGGCGCGCTTGGAACGTTTGGTGGTTTGGGACGGTGGTACGTCCGCGTCGTGCGCCGACGCGCGTTGCGATCTGGACGCCTGGGACGGTCGTTGCGACGGTTGACTCGGTCGAGCGGATTGCGACTGCGATTTTCCAAATTTTTTACGCAACGATATGCGTCCACCCTTTTGCGTCGGATCGATGTCTTCGTCCGTCGTGTACTCGTCCCCGTCGATGCTACCGTCGTCGAAATCGTCATCGACGTCTACGCCGAGCGATCCCGCGTCGTCGCTGACCGCGCCCGTCTCTACGCGTCTCGCCAATTTCAGTCTCGTCTCCTCCAATTCCATCTCCGCCGCATCCAAACCATCCCTCAGACGCACCATCTCCGCCTTTTTCGCATTCATCATCGCGATGAACCGTCTCGCCAGATCCTCTTTCATCTCATCCATCGCTTGTGACATCTTTTCATTCGTCTCGTTGGCGTCTTCGCACGCGCGCGTCGCTCTCGCGCTCGTCGCCCGCTCTCGCCGTCGTCTCGCCTCGCTCGCCTCCAACGCCCTCGCCAGCGCCAACGTTCGGTCCACCGCCTCGCGCTCACGTTTTAAAATCACCACGCCCGTCGGTACGTCGTCGAATCCCATCGACGCGCTTCCGTTCCCGTTCCCGTTCCCGTCTTCGCGTCCCGAGCGCTCGCCGGCGCCGGCGACCGGGACATCCTCTCGACGTCTGAACACGAGCTCGATCTCGTCCTTCTCCCCCATGTCGCGCTCGAATGCGAACACGAACGCGTCATCATCGTCACCGTCGTCGTCCTCGCGAGACGCACCCAGCGCCGCGCGCGCGAACGCTTCGAAGCCCTCGAACGGGGCGTCGTCGTTAAAATCCAGCGTCCCGACGTGCGTCGTCCCGTTCGGTTCGCGCACGATGACGTCCACGCGCGCGGGCGAGGACGGTGACGCGGAGGTTATGACGACGCACGTAACGTCGTCGATGCGCCGCGCGCGCGCGGTGACGATGGGTGGGACGTCTTCGTCGTCGCGCATGGCGAGGCCGAGTCTGAGGACGCCGGTCGGAAACGGAAATGGAAATGACGGCGACACCGACGAATGGGTAAACTAATGAGCGTGGTCGTCACATTACACGTTGGAATGCGCGCGCGAACGACCGCGCGCGAGGCGGATTCACGCGACGAAGATGATGAAGAAGCTGAAGAATGATATGAGCACGGCAAAAATCTTCATGATGAGCCAGCGGTTGCTCGAGACGCTGTTGAGATACTTCAACAGCTGCGTCTGGGCGTTGTCGACGTTGGCGAGCGTATCGTCGACGTTTTCATCGATGCGAATGGCGAGTTCACCCTGTTCGCTCACCATGGTGGCGAGCTGCTGGAAGATGCCTCCGAGTTCGGTGATGGTGCGCTCGACGTTTTGCAAAGCCTCCTGCCGAGAATCCATGTACGCGCTGTTTTGGTTGTACAGCTGCATCTGCCCCTGCGTTTGCATCGGACCGTCCATGCCCTGACCCGGCGCGCCCGGACGCGGGACGAAATCGTGCGCCGAACCGCCGATACCGCCGCTCTGCAGGTTGCCGAATCCTCCCGGCGCCGAGCGCATCGCGCGAGAAAACGCGTCGTCGCCGAGATAACCCAAAGACGGATCGCTCGCGCTCGGACCCGCGCTCGCGCCAAACATCGCTCGACGCTCCTCCCCAGCCTTCATGTTCGCCTGTCTCGTCGTCAGCGTCTCCTTAAACGTCTTCGTCGCCGTCGCCAAACGATTTTTCAGCGTATCCACCACCGTCCCGCTGTGATCGTTCACCGATTTATTCGTCTCCCCGCGCTCCCTCGTCCTCGCCGCCGCGCTCTGCAACTCAACGATGGATTCATTCAGCGCCTGAATGTCCAATTTTATCACCGCGGACGTCTCCGCAATCTCCCGAGACTTGTCGTCGTACAGCGAGCTCGCCTTGGCCAACTGGTTCAGTCGCTCCAGCTTCAGCGACGTGCGATGAATACCGTGTCCGATCGCCGACGCCATCTGCACGCGATCGATTCGTTCGTCAGTCTCGCGCGTCGTCCTCATCATCATCGTCGTTTCATTCGATTCATTCATTCATTCATTCATTTCTTCAAATAAACGATCGCACCTTTGCGAAATCGCTCGCGTTCCCATCCCCCGCGCGATCATCCCTCGCCCCCCCGCGCGTCGTCGACGCGTCCGACGCGGACGCGCCGTTCGTTTCCCGCGTCACGCTCGCCGTCTTTCGCACGCGTTCCACCACGGCGGTGAATTCCTGCGTGCGATCCTTCACCGGCGGTCGATGCATGAACATCTCTCGCGTCGTCCGGGTATCGATCTCGTCACCGCGCGGCGTGCGTCACGCCCTTCGCGCGTCGCGCGCCCTTTCGCCGGCGCGCGAGAGGAAGACAGACGTCGTCGACCGCGCGTCCGTCGGCGAATGCGGACACGATTCGATGCGCGCAATGAAATGAATGAATGAAAATGAATCCACGGCAGACGCGCGCGCGCGACCGGAGACCGATGGTGATCTCCGCGGCCGAGCGCGCGTACGTCGCGGATGGATGCGCGCAAAACCACCGCGCGGATGGTCGCGCGCGGGCCGACCACCGCGCGTTCGCGCTGGCGCTGAACGCGGTGCCGTCGGCGGCTGGGAGCGCGGCGGTGGCGCTGGGACACGGGGCGAGCGCGACGCGGTGCGTGTGCGCGGTGCGCGCGGACGTGACGACGCCGTCGAGGGAAGCCCCGGATGAGGGACGAGTCGTCGTGCGGGTGGACGCGAGCGCGATCGGGGGGGAGGGAGGACGAGGGCGAATGGGGAGGCACGCGCGCGAGGCGGCGGAAAACCTGAGCCTGCGGTACGCGAGAATGTTGGAATCCGTGCTTTTAGGGCGCGAGGCGCGCGCGAGGGATGGATACGAGGAGGAGGATGGGGAGGATGGTGTGACGAGCGCGTCTGGGTCGGGTGGATTGGATCTGAAGGCGCTGTGCGTGCGTCCGGGGAAGGCGTGTTGGACGCTGGCGGTGGACGTCACGTGCGCGTGCGACCGAGGATCGATGTTGGACGCGCTGAGCGTGGCGGTGCGCGCGGCGCTCGCGGACGCGAAGATTCCAAAGGTGACTATCGCGGGGGTCGGTTCGGACGGTGAGGGTGGGGAATTGGAGATTGATGATGACCCGGATGAGTGTTCGCGCGTCGACGTGTCTCGATGCGGGGTGGTGGTGACGACGACAAAGATTGGTCGACACGGCGTCATCGACGCGACGGATGAGGAGGAAGAGTGCGGCGAGGCGTCGATGAGCGTCGGTGTCGATCGAGACGGGATGATGTGTGGGGAGTTTGGCGTCGGAAGGGAGAATTTAGATCGAGGAACCGCCATCGCGATGCGTTTGTTGGCGTGTCGCGTCGGCGCCGAGTTGATTGAAAAGATGGACGCGTGTCTCACGACAGCCATCGCGAGCGGCGACGAAGATCTCGACGAGGACGAGGACGATCGCGTCATGGTGGTCAGACTGCCTTCGAAACGCTCGATGTAATATATATTTGAAACTTTTACAATCGCCGCGACGAACAGGCGCGGAGACACATGCGCGTGTGGTACCTATTGGTGATTACCCCGAGGTCTTGCTCAGGCGGTACCCTCTCCGTCCATCGAAAGGGCGGACGGATCGTCGAGCACGGCGGCGTTGAAATCGTGGAAATCGTAATCCGTGTCGAGATCGTGCGGAGAGAAATCCGCGGGCGCTCTGAACACCTTCTCGGGACTGTAGCCCCACAGATTTCTCACGTGAGACGTGTACAGACACGCGTATCGCTCGACTTGAAACGCGAAGCGTGAATTTTGCGAACCCGCCTTCATGAGTTGTCCCCAGACGTAGTGAAACCCGCGGTGGTACTCGCGCATGCCCTCTCGGTGCGCCGTGCGCGCGGTGGCGGACAACTGTCTCGCGCGTTCGAGCTCTTCCTCGTTGGAGGAGGAATCGTTGGCATTCGCGGCGAGCCAGGCGTGGCGCGCCACCTGGTCGTCCAACGCGTCTCGTACCGTGCGCAGACTTCGCAGGGCGTGCGGTTTCTCTCTGTGTCTCTCGAGACACTCGATCTCGTGCGCGAGCTCGGGAACAACGAGCATCGTGCGCCAGTCGATTTCTTTCTTGGCGCGTAAAATATCGCCGTAAATGTGATCGCCGACGTAGAGCAACCTCGAACCGACCTCGATGCCGAGCATGGCGTGAAGATGCGTGTACGAACCTCCCTGGTACACCTTGGCCGGACCTTTACCGGTCGCGCGCAATCCACTCGCGAGCGCGCGCTTGTGCGTGACGTCGGACACACTGCCTATGGGGGTCAACGGTGCGCCGTTATCCGTGTTGTGCAACAGTCCCGTCGCCGTGTCCACTTCAAAAATGGTCGCCGAATCGTTGGCGAAGAAGCCCGGTTTCGCCGAACCGGTGATGACGACGTCGAACAGACCGAGCCATTCCAAAGTCTTGGCGTCGCCGACGTTGTCGTCGACGAGATAATTCATCACGACGTTGGTGTAATCCCACAACGAATTCGTGAGCAGAAACACTTGTTTGCCGCTCGCGCGCATGGCTTTGAGTAAAGGCACGAGACCGTCGTCTTTGCTGATAAATTTTCCAGGATCCGCCGCGACGGCGTGTTTCAAGCTTCCGTCACGATGACACAGATCTACCGACGCTCGAATCTCGTCGAAAATTTGTATGAAGGATTTTCTCTCGAAGAACGCGGCGTGCTCGCCCGAATCCTTCGCCTCGACGAGCTGCGAGAACAAGTACGCCTCACCCATGGAAAACAGCGTGTCGAGCGCGTTAAATTCCGGTCCATCAAAACTTTGTCGCTTACTCGTCTCGCAATACGTCGCCAATCGCTCCTCCGTGTCCAAAGCCGTAAATCCGTGATACGCCACCTTGACGTAATTGTGTCGATCCATCTTTAAAATATTCCCTCGCCTCTTATCCACGATCAATCCTCGCACCATGTAGTTGGGATCGAACTCAAATTTCTCCATCAACGCTCGCGGGTACCCGTACTCGCCCACGAGCTTTTTCACCGTCTCGTTGTACGACATCATCTCAAACGTCTCCGGCTTGTACATGGCCAAGGTGTAGTCCATGTCGAACCCGATGGCGTCTATCCGCTTCATATTCAAACTACGATTACAGAACACCTTGGTCGCCGCTCGATCGTTCCTCTCCGCCTCATTCGTCGTCGACCAATGCTTCAACTCAGCCGACGCCGCGGCGTTGAGATTCGACACGTGCGTCCGCGCCTCCGTCATCGTCCTCGCGCCTCGCCCGCGTCTCGCTCCCCGCGGCGCCGTCGCGCTCACCGCGCTCACCGCGCGCGTCCTCGACGTCGACGTCGACGAACTCGCGTGAATTCGCCCTGAAATCGTCCCTCCGCGCGCGTGCGTCCCTCTCGCGTCCGGTCCCACCGTCGGCCACGCTCCCGCGAGAGTTTCCCTTCGCGCCGCCGACGACGCGACCTCTCGCCTCCAGGTTTGTTCCCCATCGCATTGTCGCCTCGTGACCTGCCTCGTCGTCCACGACGCCGTCGTCTGCGCGCACCCGCGCGTGGACGACGGCGCGGACGCCGCGGCGAACGTTCTCGCGAGCGTCGAGCGCATGCCGACGCGACGGCGCGCGCGCGCGTGACGCGTGGGATTTTGTCCCGGTAACGACTCGCGCGGGAACGGGTTCGCGCGAGCGCGCGCGCGCGATGCCGACGCGCGCGGAGGCGCGGGCGCGCGCGCGAGGAGTTGTGTCGTCGATTCGCGCGCGCGGAGGCGCGGTGATGGACCGAGGCGCGCGAGAGAGCGCCGCGCGCGTGGGAATGACGCTCGAGCTCGGCGTGGGCGCCCGCGCGCGCGTCACACGACGACGGAGGTGGACGACGAGCGCGGCGCGAGGAGACGCGGCGGGAGGAGACGCGGGTGAATGCGAGGGATGATGCCCGCGCGCGCGACGCCGCGCGCGGGCGCGACGTCGCGCGCGGTGGTTCGGGGACGGTCGAGCGCGTTCGCCACGTCACGGAGGGGGCGCGGAAGCGGGAGGAGCGCGAGGGCGACGCGAGTGGGAGACGGCGAGCGAGGACGCGCGGTGATCGGTCTCGTCGCGCGCGGTCGTTCGGTCGTCGCGTCTCGCGCGCGGTGGTCGACGACGACGACGGTGAAGGCGAGAGAGTGGCTGGGACGCGCGTCCTTATCCGGGACGACGACGGCGAGAGCGGCGGCGACGATCGCGACGACGAAGGCGAGCGAGGACGAAGAGAGCGAGAACGCGTATTTTAAAGCCGGTGACACGAGTCTGGACGGGAAGATACCTCCGCCGCCGCGCACGAGTAATCTCACCGACGTGTTGCCGTATTTGTTCGCCGTGTCGCTCTCGCGAAGGGGCACGGCGTGGCGTTTGGCGGCGGCGTTGACGTTCTTGATGATACAGAAGAGTTTTGGATTAGCGGTGCCGATATTGTTCAAGGTGGCGGTCGATCACTGCACGACGGCGGCGGCGGCGAGTGGGGCGATGGCGGCAGAGGCGGCGCGCGCGGCGGCGATGGCGTTGGTGGCGAGCGGAGCGCTCAAGGCGATGAGCGGCGTCGCGACGGAACTGCGGACAGTGTTTTTCACTCCTGTGGCGCAGGCGAGCGGAAGACGAGTGGCGCTCGAAGTGTTTAATCACGTGTTGAGTTTAGATTTGAGTTTTCACCTCGAGCGACGAACGGGGGCGTTGCAGAGAATCATCGATCGAGGCACGCGGTCGGTGAGCATGGTGTTTCGCGCCGTCGTGTTCACGTTCCTTCCGACCGCGATCGAGCTCGCCCTCGTGTGTGGATTGCTCTGGCACGCGTTCTCGTGGCATTTCGTCGTCATTGTTTTGACGACGTTTGTGGCGTATGTGTGGTGGACGATGCACATGACGGGCGTGAGCGCCGAAAAGAGAAAGTTGGCCAATCACATGGACGGATTATCGACGGGTAAGGCGGTCGACGCGCTGTTGAATTACGAAACGGTCACATTTTTCGGTAACATCGATCTCGAGAGTCGACAGTACGATAAACTCTTGCGCGGATATCACGAAGCGGCGCTCGGAAGCGAGCGAGCGTCGAGTCTTTTGAACGCCGGCCAGGCGGTGATTTTGGCGGGAGGAATGACCACCATACTGTCGTGCGCGGCGTTGGGGGTGTGGAACGCGGATCCGACCGGTGGATTGGTTTCGCGCGTGGGTGACTTAGTCATGGCGAACGGTTTGTTGCTTCAACTCTGGGCGCCGCTTCAATTTTTGGGATTCTTCTATCGCGAATTGCGACAGTCGCTCGTGGACATGGAGGCGATGTTCGACATCATGGCGACGGAGACGAAGATTCCGGACGGTGACGTCGACTTGCCCGCGAAAGTGGGCGGTGCGGAACTAGAGCTCGATGATGTCACCTTTAGGTACGGCAAAGGTCGCGACGTGCTCAAGGGTGTGTCATTGAAATTGAAACCGGGAGAATCCGTCGGCATCGTCGGTCCGAGCGGTTCGGGGAAGAGCACTTTGCTGAGACTCATTCTGCGCGTGTACGACGTGACGAGCGGGAAGATTTCCATCGACGGGCACGACGTTCGTGATTTACGACTCGATTCTCTTCGAGACTCCGTCGCCGTCGTTCCGCAAGACACCGTCTTGTTCAACGACACGCTCGACCACAACATTCGGTATGGCCGACCGGCGGCGAGCGATGAAGAGGTTGCCCTCGCCGCGAGCCGCGCGCGATTGGACAAGACCGTGGAACAAATGCCGAAGGGTTTAGGCACCATGGTTGGAGAACGCGGCGTCAAACTGAGCGGCGGCGAGAAACAACGCGTCGCCATCGCACGTGCGTTTCTCCGCGAGCCGCGCATGTTGGTGGCAGACGAGGCGACAAGCGCGTTGGACACGGCGACGGAGCAAGGCATCCTCGAGAGTCTCGAGGACGTCGCCAGAGGTCGCACCGCGGTCTTCGTCGCCCATCGCCTCTCCACCGTTCGCTCGTGCGACCGAATCATCGTGATGGAACAGGGTAAAATCGTCGAGGAGGGCACGCACGCCGAGTTACTCGACGGAACGAGTCGTGGCGAAAAGGTTGGCATGTACGCCGCGATGTGGAAGGCGCAGGCGCAGGAGGAGGAAGAAAAAGAGAATAAGCCCAAGCCCGACGACGTCGTCATCACCGCCGGATGAGCATTGTTTTTATTGAGATTCATTTATTTTACATTGCGAGCGCGTCGCCAGTAACCTCGTCCGTACTCGGCAAATAACTCTTCGCCCGCGTCGATGTCTCGAAGCGCCCGTAGCGTCGCCCTTCGCTCGGCGACGTTCTTTTCAAACTTTACGTTTCTTTGAAAAGCCGTTCCTTCTGAGTCGTTCACGTATCTTCCCAGATACCCGTAATGTCTCTTCGCGTCGACGTGCACGTTGAAATGCATCGCCATGACGTATTCTTTGTCATCGTCTCCAAGTTTCAGCGCGTCCGCGAGACTGAGCACGTCGCCAGAGTAACTCGCGCCGACGACGAGCTCGCCGCGAGCCAACTGACTCCGCGCAAACAAACCGTACCCCGCGCCTTTGATCGTCGACGGTCCGACGCGCGCGCCGCCGGTAAACGACACCGAAGACGTCGCCGCGCACGCCTCGCTCGCGCTGCGCACGCCCTCGACGTCCAGCGGTGGGCGCGCGCGATTGAATGGAACGCCCGATTGGGACATCACTCTCGAGCAAACTTCGATTCAAACGCGCTGAGACACGCGGCGAACGCCGTGAGCGGGCCCAGTGGGTGCGCAAAGTCTAGCGTGAAGAGGTTGTCATCGACGCGTCCGAACTGCGCGAACACGCGCGGGTGACTGGCGTCGTCCCCGGAGACGTCGGCGTCATCTTGCGCCGCCGCGCAAACCAACTGGAAATTCTTCACGCTCGGACGCGTGACGCGACCGTTAAAATTCAACACGTACGCTCGACACGACGCGTTCCACGCCGGACGCGCGCTCTCGAGCTCGTGCGAGACGGTCGGTACGTCGTCGGGTGCGGAACGCTCGGAATCGAAGAGCGACACCGCGAGCGAACGCGGACCGCCGGCGCCGAGCACGTTTACGGCGTAGCGAATCTCCGCCAACGCGCGACGCTGAGGAATTTCTTCTTCGTCGTCCGAATCGTCGCCCAGGTGACGCGGAAGCCCCCACGCGCGCGGTCGAGCGCCGGAGTCTAAGAGTTTGAAACGCGTCCCGATGAAATTCGCCTTGAGTTTACCGACGTAACTCGCGTGCGTTTCGTTGAGCGACCGCTCCGCGCCGTCGTCTCCGATCAAGTAATGCGTACACTTTGCTTTTTTACGCTTTCTCGCCACGAGAATCGGTACGGCATCCTCCAGAGTCGCAACCGTCGTCTCGCGTCCGTCTAAATACAGCACGTACGTCGGAAACGCGCCAAACGGACCCGGTTTTCGCAAGACGTGACACCGCACGTGCGTGCCATCGTTCGGCAGCGCGCGCAGCGTAAACGCACGTCTCGCACGCGCGTCGGCCCACGGTGGCAGAGGCGCGACGCGATCCATGACACCCCTCGTCTCGCGCCGCGCGCGCCCAGACTCCTCGCTGCTCGGACGCGGCGGCGCCGACGGCGTCCGCATCTCACCCTCACTCGCGCTCCTCGACCCCTCACCACCGCGCGAACCATCGCTCGCATCATCGCTCGCGTCTTCTCCCGACGGATGCACGGGCGCGGAATCCCGCCTTCGCACGAAACTCACCCTCGACGTCCTCGGTCCGTCGTCTCGCCGCCGACTTCGCGCCGAGGGTCCACCCTCCCCGTCCCCGCTCATCTCCCGTCCCCCACCGCTCCGCTCACCGCGCGCGCGCGACAGAGGTTTCATGTACGACGCCTGTTTTCTTCCGCGTCGTCCCTCGCCCGCGTCCACCGTCGACATCACCCTCCGTCGCGACGATCTATTTTTACGCTCGAGCGCCGACCCACCGGCTCGTTCGATACGAACCGTCGTCGCGTCCCCACGTCGCGCGCGCGTCTCTCTCACCGTCTCTCGCGCGCGCGATCGACGCGTCGATCGATCTTCCGTCGTTTCCCTCTCGCTCGTTCGATCGCCAGTCGTCGAGCGTCGCCCAGTCGCGCGTCCCCGTCGACGAGGGAAAAAGCGCGTTCGCGTCCCCACGGGGACGTCATTTCGCCCCCGATCGATCATGGCGTCGAACGACGAGCTCAGACGACACGCCGCGTACCTTCTCGCGTGGTGCGGGGCGATTCGAGTCTCCACGTACGTCTTACAGTTCGCGCTCGGGGCGTCGGAGGAGGCGAACGCGTGAGAAGACGACGAACGGGCGCGCGACGAGGCGAGGATCGAACTCGAGGTGGATCGAACCAAGGACGAGTCGTGGAGACGATGGTGACCACGCACGGGACGGTGTGGACGACGCGAGGGGCGTGTGGGGTGGAGTGCGCGCGACGAGCGGTGGGAGGGGGGTCGTCGACGGCGGGCGTGGCGTTGGTGACGGAGTACGAACACGAGGCGAGCGAGGGCAGACGCGCGGGCGGCGCGCGGGCGTTCGGCGTCGACGTCGATGAGGGTACGGGAGAGGTGATGATTCGAGAACTCGGTGCGTTCGATGGAGACGCGAGTGGGTCGTCGATCGGGGCGGTGTTCGAGGCGCGATGGAGCGCGAGGGAGGGCGACGACGAGCGATGCGCGTTCGTCGACGCCGACGGGTTTTTGACGCTGGCGCGGGCGGAGGAAACGTACGGGGAAGGAGGCGGTGCGAACGCGCGTGGGATCACGTTTCACGCGCTCGATAAGGTGCACTGCGGTGGGGGAGGTTTGGGAATGGCGACGTGCTTGGATTGGCGAGCGGACGGCACGCTCGCGGTGAGCGCGGCAGATGGAAGTTTTCGCGTCGTCAGAGAGGAAACGTCCTCAGTCGAGGTCGTGGACGCGATCGAGGGCGCGCACGATTTAGAGATGTGGGCGGTGGCGTTCGATCTCGCGCGCGCGGACGTTTTGTACACGGGCGCGGACGATTGCGCGTTCAAGGTTTGGGATTTAAGAGCCGCGTCGAGGGCGACCGTGGTCAATCGAAAGACGCACGGCGCGGGAGTGACGTGCGTCTCCCCCTCGCCACACGACGACACCATCGTTGCCACGGGTTCTTACGACGATCACGTGCGTCTGTGGGACGTGCGAGCGCTGAAATCGCCCGTGAGCGAACTCAACGTCGGCGGCGGCGTGTGGCGATGTCGATGGCATCCGACGAGACGCGCGCTCGCGTGCGCCGCCATGGGCGGAGGTGCCGCGCTCGTCGACGCGAACGACAACGCGTTGCGTCTGGATTACACGTACGCCGAACACGGCTCGATCGTGTACGGCGCGGATTGGATGCGTGTGAATGACGAGAAGGAAGTCTTGGTGACATGTAGCTTTTACGACAAGATGGTGCGGTGTTGGAGCGCTCCATCCGCCGCCGAGTCATAGCGGATACAAGTTGTGATATTACAGCGTGGTTCGCGCTAAATTACAAATTTACTACCGTGCGCGCGTGTCTAATGTTCCGTCGCGTCACGGCGTCCTGTTGAGCTTCTCGAGTTGGTCCACGCGCTTCTTCACGCCGACGAACGCTTCCTTGAACACGTTACTCACGCGCTCGGTGAGCGACGAATTCTCGACGTCTTTCTCGTCCAACGAAATCTCTGAGAACGCCGCCGCCGTCGCGTCCGCCCCCGTCGCGCTCGCCGCCGCGCTCGAGGATCCAGCGCCGTCCGAGGCTTCCTTTTCGAGTTTCATCTGCGCCCGGACGTACTCTCGCGACGGCAATCGCAGCGCCGCGGCCCATCCGGCGGTACGTCCTCTCTCAAACTCGTCACTCGTCGCTCGAAGCGCGTCTCGCAACGCATTCTTCTCCGCCTCCTCGTCGCGTCGTTCGTCAATCATCTCCTTCGCGCGCTTCTCCGCCAATCCCAACGCGTCCACGACGGATTTCCGCTCCTCCTGCACCCGCGACCGCATCTCTCGATATTTTATCTTCGTCTCCTCCAACTCCTCTCGCAGCGTCTCGCGCTCGTTCACGAGCGACAGCACCTCTCGCAAGACATCTCGCGCGCCGACGTTTGCGTCGGCGTCCTCGCCGCTCGCGATGTTCAAAGCCTCCGACAGCGATCTCACGAGAGATTCCCTCGTTTTCCGCAGTGCGACGTCCTCAACATCGCGCTCGCTCGTTCTCACCCGCCCTTGACGTCGAGTCGACGTCTTCTCCGCGCCCGCTCGCGTCGTCCCCGTCGCGCGCGTCTCGTCTCCAGTCATTCGTCCCAACCACTCGGCGCACCTCTCGCTCTCGCACGCGCGCGCCACGTCCAACGCGCGCTCGCCCGCGGCGTTCAAGAGGGTCAAATACGCCCTCTCCGGCGGATGCTGCGCGAAGACGCACGCCTTGACCACCTCTTTCGCGCACGACAGCGCGTCGCTCGCGCAGCTCAAATGCAAGAGCGTGTTCCCCTTGTCGTCCGCGATGGTGCACGGCACGCGCTTCTCGCGCAACAGCGCCTCGAGCGCGCGCACATCGTCCAGCGCGCACGCCCGGAACGCCTCCTCCGCGGCGAGCGAGAGACCGCCGTCGGTCGGGCGCGCCATGCTCTCGCGCGCGCGCGTCGCGCCCACGTCGCCCAATCGACGCGCCCGCGCGACGCCGCACTCTCGGACGCGCGCGTCGAGTGCGGACGACGCGAGCGAGCGACGAACGCGACCGAGATGACGAGCACGAATCCGTTCGCGCGCGCGGACGCGTGGCGGGCGCACCCGCTGCTGAATAAGCCGTGGCCGCGCGCGCTCCCCGGGTTCTTCCTCGGCGCGGGCGCCTTCGCGGCGTACGTCGCCGTCGACAAGGCGCGCGCGCGCGCCAAGGGAGGGGTCGATAAGGGCGCGCACTGAGCGCGCCGGCGTCTTCGCGTCTCCGCATCGGCGACGACGCGCGAGAGAGCGCGAGAGCGAGCGCGAGAGCGCGATGCGATCGCGCGCGCGGGTAGGGTCACTCGACGACGATGTCGACGCGCGGCGTCTCGACGCGCGCGCGGAATTCCGCGCGAGAGAGCTCACATTGTAACAGTGCCGTAGTAGAATCACGACGTTCGCCCGTCGCGCGCGCGCGACGTCTCGACGCGGCGTAACAACGATGGGCGTTGACCGAGCGCGCGAAAACTATTTTCAGTCGCGAGAGCGCGTCGCGCGCGATGCGCTGGCTCGAGCGCGAGCACGACGCCAGGCTCGACGCCGCTCGACGGAGAGACGCGTCGAATCGAGAGACGCTCGTCGCGCTCGCGGCGAACGCGCGCGACGCCGCGCTCGCGAAAAGACTCGAACGAATCGACGATGAATTTAAATGCGCCTCTGCGCGCGACGATTCGCGAGTGGGCGCGACGCGCGACGACGACGCGGAGGCGCGGGAGCGAGGGAGACGCGCGAGGGAGACTCGGGAGGCGATGCTCAACCGCGGGCGAGACGCGAGCGAGGCGTCGAGGCGCGAGGACGTCGAGGCGAGGGCGAGAGCTCGCGAGCTGTCGACGCGGGAACGCGCGAGGGAGAGCGACGAGCTCAGAGCGTTGGCGCGTCGATTGGCGGCGTTGGAGACGAACGCGGCGCGAATGACGCAGATAGAGGAGAAGAAGTTGATGGAAAAGTTGGAGCGCGAACGTGAGCGCGGGTTGGACGCGGAGATGGAGCGGGAGAGACTGAGCGTGGAGGCGCGAGAGTACGAGGAGAGACGCGCAAAGGAGAGACTCGCGCGCGAGCAGATAGAGGCGCTGGACGCGTGCGTGAGAGAGAAGGCGGCGCTCATGGCGAGGAGAACGATGGAGAAAGAGGAGGAACGACGGATGATGGCGCAGTACGTGAAGAGGATCGAAGAAGAAGACGACGAGGAGCGACGAGAAGCGGAACGACGGCGCGTGCGGAGTCGGCTCGACGCCGAGGCCAACGCAGCGGAGTGTAGGCGACGAAAAGAGGCTGAGGCCGAGGAGAATGCGGCGATCGAGGCGGACATAGCGAGACACGAAGAGGAGATACGCGCGCGAGAGGCGGCGAAAGAGGAGGCGCGACGAAGAAAAGAGGAGGAACTCGCGATGGCGCGAGCGGCTGTGGAATCTTCGCAGACGTCGGCGAGAGAAGAGGCGGATGCGTTTAACGAATTAATCGCGCGTCTTCGCTTCGAGGAGTACGAGGAAGCGTGTCGACAAAAGGAAGCGAGTGATCGAGAGCTCGCTTCGCGTCGCAGGGAGGAACAACGCGCGGAGTACGAGCTCGCAGTTCAGCGACGCGAAGAGGCACGCGCGAGAACGGAAGAGGAGAAGAAACGCTTCTCCGAGCGTCTCCAACGCGAGCTCGCCGAACAAGATCGCGTCGAACAGATGAACGCGCAGAGACGTCGAATGAAACTTCTCGAACACTCACGGGAGGTGCGACGTCTGGCGGATGAAAAATTCGCGGCGAAAGAGGCGGCTCTTGAGATGGAGCGCCGCGAGCTAGAGGCGAGACGCCGCGAGCGCGAAGCCGTGGACGCCGCGATCGAGTCCGAACGCGCGAAAATGCTCCAAGAGTTCGAGTCGAGACGAGGATAAAATTCAAACACTTCCTCCTCACGTTGTTGTAATCATCCATGTATCCATCGCGGCTTTTCTCGAAACCGTCGCGAATAACTCGCAACTTCTGCATTCTTCGGCGATGTCGGCGTGTCCCGCGAGACTCTTCTTCTGCGGTGAACGCGACCTACCGTCGCTTTGCGACGCGCGAGGGGTGACGCACGTCGTCTCCGTGGGATGGCCTCCGCCCGAGGATCCGACCGAGGTGCGCGCGCGCGAGGAATGCGCTCGGGATACTTTTCGGGACACTTTTCGGGAACGCGCGCGTTTAACGACGAGACTGACGCTTCGACGCGCGACAGGGTCGGATAGACGAGGCGCACACGTTGGTGATCGCGTTACCGGACGATGACCTCGCGGATCTCTTGGGCGCGGTGCCCGAAGCGACGACGTTCATCTCGAACGCGTTGGCTTTGGAGACGGCGGCGGTGGCGGTGCACTGTCACGCCGGTGAATCGCGTTCGAGCGCCATCGTCGCCGCGTATCTGTTGCGATTCGAACACGTGAACATTGATGACGCGTTGGCAGCGGTGGAAGCGCTCGGAGGCGCGCCGAACGATGGATTTAGATCGCAATTGGAATTGTGGGCGCAGATGGGCTGTCGCGTCTCGACGGCAAACGAGGCGTATAAACTGTGGAGCGTGGCGAAAATCGCGCGAGAGCGCGACGAGCGCGGGTACCTCGAGTCCACAAGCGTGATGCGCGATCCCGGCACGCCCGGTGCGGTGGAAGATCCCGAGGGAGGAGGATGGGTGTCGTGTCGAAAGTGTCGACGTCGATTGGCGCGTTCGACGCACGTCTTGCGTCACGACCACGGTCAAGGCATCGACGCGTTCAGTTGGAAACAGCGACGGAAAGAGTCCGCGCGCGCGATCGATGATGTGCGACGACCGTGCTCGTCCATGTTCGTCGCGCCTCTGAGTTGGATGAAAGGGATCGAGGACGGCGACGGCGGCGAGACGCGAGGCAAACTCACGTGTCCCGCGTGCGCGACGAAAATAGGCGCATTCGATTGGGCGGGGATTCAGTGTTCGTGCGGCGCATGGGTCTCTCCGGGATTTCAGATCCAACGCGCAAAGACGGACGCGTTCGGGATCTGAGCATAGTGACATTCATTGGTTTGTAAATTAAAAAGATATGCGCGTTTAAAAGTGAATGCTTCCCATGTTGGGCGTCGCCGCCATGGCGGCCTCTTTCACCGCTTCGGACACGGTGGGGTGCGCGTGACACGTGCGCGCGATATCCTCGGCCGTGGCGCCGTATTCCATGGCGAGCACGCACTCGGAGAGAATCTCGCCCGCGCCGCCGGCGACGATGTGCGCGCCGAGAATTTTCCCCGTCGTTTTATCGGCGACAAACTTGACGACCCCCTCGGAGTCGTCGTTGGCCCGCGCGCGCGAGTTGGCGGCGAGAGGGAACTTACCAACGATGTATTCAATGCCCATCTCCTTTACTTGCGCCTCGGTTTTACCCACCCACGCCACCTCGGGATGGGTGTAAATGACAGAGGGAATGGTTTCGTAATTGACGTGCCCCTTCTTACCGGCGATTTGTTCGACGACGGAGACGCCCTCTTCCTCAGCCTTGTGCGCGAGCATCGGACCCTCGACGATGTCACCGATGGCGAACACGCCCGGGACGTTAGTCTTAAACGTGTGGGGTTCGATGACCACCTGACCGAGTTTGTTGGTCTCCACGCCGACGTCTTCAAGACCGAGACCGTCGGTGAACGGACGACGACCGGTGGCGACGAGAACGATGTCGGCGTCCATCTCCGTCTGATCACCGCCGGCGGACGGTTCGAGAGTCAGAGTCACCCCACCCTCGGGCTTCTTCACCGCCTTGGTGACCTTGGTGGAGAGCTTAAAGTTGAAACCTTGCTTTTTGAGGGAGCGTTGAAACGTCGTGCGAATCTCGTCATCGATGCCTGCGCCGCAAATCTTATCCGCAAACTCGACCACCGTCACTTTGGCGCCGAGACGACTCCACACGCTTCCGAGCTCGAGTCCGATGACGCCGCCACCGATCACGACCATGGTTTCCGGTACTTTTTTCAAATCCAGAGCCCCCGTGCTCGTGACGACGGTTTCCTCATCCGCCTCCACCCCCGGCAACGCGCTCGGCACAGATCCCGTCGCCAAGACCACATTTTTCGTTCTGATCGTCTCAACCGTACCATCCTCCTTCGTCAACTCGATCTCGTTCGCGCTCTTGAGCTTCCCCCACCCCTTGGCGTACGTCACCTTATTCTTTTTAAACAACCCCTCGATGCCCTTCGTGAGGCCCGCGACCGCTTTCCCTTTATGCGCCATCATCTGCGACACATCGATGGACACCTCCCCACCGAACGAGATTCCGTGTTTGGCCATTCCGTGTTTCGCCTCCTCGTACTTATGAGACGCGTTCAGCAGCGCTTTGCTCGGAATGCACCCCACGTTGAGACACGTCCCGCCCAGGGCGCCTCGACCCTCGACGCACGTCGTCTTCAACCCGAGCTGCGCCGCCTTGATCGCCGCCACGTACCCTCCCGGCCCACCACCGACGATGACGACGTCTTGTTCATCACCCTCGGCCGCCGACGCGCGACCGCGCGCGAGCGGGAGCGCACCACGACGCGCGATGGATGTCGATCGCACCGCGGTCATCGTCCCCAGTCTCGTCGTCGTCATCGTCGTGTATTCACCGCGCGCGCGCGGGGTGACGTCCACGCACGCGCGCGTGAGCTGCGCGAACGTTCGCGTCGCGCTTCGACGCATTTCTAGAGGTACCGCGCGTCGTGGACTGACGGCGCGAGGCGTAACTGTCCCGAGCGCGCGCGAGATTATCCCCTCGCGCGATGGATGCGCATTCGACAGTCAACGTCGCGCGACGGACTCGGGAGGGACGATGTCGACTCGAAAAAGGGCGAGGGAGGGAGGGCGAAGGGTGTCGCACGCGGAGATCGCGGCCATGGTGCACAATTATCTTCGTCGACACGGATTCGAGGGTGCGAGGAGGGCGTTTTTGAAAGATGCGCACAGTCTGTTGGGAACGTTCGGGCGCGGGGGACCGCCGACGCGGACGAAGGATCTGGCGAGCGTGATCGAGGAGTACGTGGAGATGAAGGAGGCGTCGCAGCGGCGGTCGGAGGTGGATCCAGAGGGGGTTTTGGGGAAGATGCAGGCGGTGATCGATGAGACGTTGACGAGGCGGGCGCGCGCCGAGCGAGCGACGACGGCGACGACGACGAATGGACGACGCGAGACGGCGCGAGAGGTGGAGTCGGAGAGAGATGGTGGTGGTGAGAGCGATTCGGGGGATATCGTCGAGCGAGAGGTGTTACCGGACACGCCGGTTCGAAGGAAACCTTCGCCGGCGAACGCAAACGCAAACGCGGCGTCGAGACGCAAGCGAGGCGGAAACGCGCCTCGACGATTCGTTCCGGGTCAAGGTCCGACGGCGACGAACGCTCCGTCCGACGCGTTCGTTCCGTCCGCCCCACCGAGCGCGTCCAGACGCACGCCCGTTGCGCTGGGCACGGTGGGCGCCGCGTCGGCGGCGGACGCCGCCGCGCCGCCGCTCGGCTCGCTTCGCCCCTTCTTCGTCCCTCGCATCGAAAACGACGCCGCGCGTCACAAGATGGCGGACGTCATCGTCAACGCCATCGGCGGTCGCGGTCGCGTCATGGCCTCCGACATCGCCACCGCAGACGAGGACGCTCCCGTCATCGACGAGGCGTGCGTCGACTCGGTGATGCAGTCGCTCCTCGACGAGGAGGACGGCGAGCTCGGCGATTTCATTCACGCCATGATGGACGGCGTCCAGGCGTCGATGGAGGGTCAACGCGCGAACGACGCCAACGATGTCGATCACTTCGCGTCGCCGTCGAGAAGACGATAGATTTTTGCAATAGAATGGAATAGCTCGAACCCGCGAAAATAACTTCTTTCACACTACCCGAGATGGGCGCGCGACAGTGCTCGACGCGCGTCTCGACGCGCGACCTCATGCGCGAACGCATGGCGCGAAACCGTCTCTGTCGCGCGTTCGTCGCCCTCGCGATCGCGTTCGTCGCCCTCGGACGCGTGGGCGCGGCGTTTGAAGAGTACGACCACGGTGAGGCTGGATCGCACCACTCGCGACACGAGCGTCGACACGAGAAGACGACGATGAGCGAGTACGTGCGATACATGCGCACGGATTTCTACGGCGCGTTGAACGTCACCAAGGATGCGAACGCGACGACCATCTCGAAGAGGTACAGGCAGTTGGCGTTGAAGTTTCATCCCGACAAGTTGGAGCGGACGGCGACGGCGAGAGAGGCGCGCGCGGCGAGAGTGACGTTCGAGGTGATCGCGGAGGCGAAGGAGGTGCTCTTGGACGAGGAGCGAAGGAAAGAATACGACAATATCATCGCGTCCATGCCGAGATTCGCGAGGCCGAAGTTTGGGAAGAGGAGTCTGTTGGCGAGAAACGACGTCAAGTTTTCGGCGTGGTTGGTGTTGAGCGCGTTCGCGGCGTTTTGCGTGGCGTTCGCGAGCGTGGCTCAGTACACGTCGAGAGCGGCGGATAAAGAATCGTTGATTCAGAGTTCGTTTTTTCAGCAAAAGTTTAAGAGTAGGAATAAGAACGTGCCAAAGCCCGAGCGCGTCGACGTCGAGACGTTTTTTCAGGAATTTCTCGTCGAGTACGGCTTGACGGATCTCACGGGATGGGAGCACACGACGGGCGGTCGACTCTGGGCGCGCGCTCGCGGAAACAAACCCGCGAGCGTCGGTGTGGATTCGGTCTCGGGGTCCGAGGAGGACCCGAGCGACGTGGATGGGGATTCGGATTCGACACGAGGCGAAGACGCCGCCACCACCACCGCGGCGAAACGTCGAGGCAAGAAAAAGGGTAAGAATAAGGGTCGACGCGACGGTGCCCCAAAATTGGCCGCGTCCGCCAGGGCTGACATGGCTTTGCGACACATTCGCGCGGAGGGTGAGCACAGACGAGGACTCTACGGGGACTCTGGAGAGTACGACGATTGAGGAAAATTCTCGCCCGGCGAGGCGCGTTTATTTAGCGTTGGTAAATACTGATTCATTGCATTCGTTTCATCGCGATTAATTCACGTGAACGTCGCGCGCGCGCGTCTCCAAACTACGGATTCAACGTCTCGAAAACTTTGGTGACGAGAAAGATGACGCTCGCCGCGAGCGCCATTTGCAGCAAATCCGTCTTGGACGTGTCCTCTTGTTGAAAAAACTTCATCGGATCGTTCGGATCGGCGTAGTAATCCCCTTGGTCTTCATCACCCTGTGACAATGATTTCGTAAACTCTTTGATTTGTTTTTGTATTCCGTCGCCCATTTCGATCGCGTTGAGCGGCAAAGCGTGCGCTTTTCGCGTCGACTCGAGCAGCGGCCCGGCCTGCGCCTCCGTTCTCGACGGATTCACCACCCACCGCTCACGATGCTCCAAAACTCTACCCGTGATGAGATTCATCTTATACGTCGCCTCCACGTCCACCCCGACGCGTCCGATGTCGTTCCTCGCGTCCAACTCCCACCTCAGCGTCGCCTCGTCCAACGAATCATCAGCCATCGATATCGACGTTACCCTCGCCTCGACGTCGCGCAGATTGTTCTCCACGTACGAACAATACTTCGCATACTTCTCGCTTCCCGTAAATCGTAGACACCCGTCGTCGTACGTCACCTCGGGCGCGTATGGCGTCTTGGCTCGATTCGTCCCTCTCGCCGCCGCCGCGTCCCGCGCCAACGTTCGCAGCGTGTTCTCCACCGCCGGCGAGCTCTTACACACGAACGAATCGCACGGGTCCTCGGGTAATCCTCTCACTTCGATATTTTCCCCGTCATCGACGGACGCGCCTCGCGTCGCGACGACTCGACGCGATCGCGCGCCGGCCGAGCGATGACGAGGCTGATGATGATTCCCGCTTCGACACCGTCGCGTCGTCGCCGTCGTCGTCGTCGTCGTCGTCGCGAGTCGCATGACGACGCGGTCGCACCGGATGCGCGATTTGGCTCGCGCGTCTCGGCGCGTCGCGCACTCACGAACGAACGTCGGTCGTAATCAGTGGCAATCAAAATCGCTCTCGATCGCATCGAGGCGAATTCGTACGAAATCGAGACGACTGAGGACGAGAACCGAGAGCGCTTCGGGGATCTCGAGCGTGCGAATGCGTTGATGGAGGCATGAATGCGTTGACGGACGCGCTGAGTGATTGAATGAAGCGTGTTGAAGAGATGAATTACATGATGACGATGCGCTGCGGCGGTGACGCGAGGACGTACGATTTTACACGTACGAAGTCGGCGGTCTGCACTCCTCGCTGTCAATCAAATCGCACGGGAACACATCCTTGGGCTCTGGGTAAATCAAAGCCGCCTTACCGGCGAGGTAGCGGTTGAGGAGCGCGGTGGTAGATGGGTTGAAACCGTCAGCCGGGGTCATCGTGTCGCCCTTGGTGCGCTTGGCGTTCATGGAGGTGCGCACGCGAGACGCGAGCACCTTGCCGAGCTCGACGCCCCACTGATCGAATGAGTTGATGCCCCAGACGAAACCTTGTGTCGCGACGCGGTGTTCGTAGAGCGCCAAGAGTTGGCCGGTGGTGTAAGCGTTGAGTTCGGGGAGCATGATGGATAACGATGGACGGTTACCGGTGAACGTCTTGTGCGGAATGAGCGCGTCCGGCGTGGACTCGGCGCGGAGCTCGATGGCGGATTTACCCACGGCAAGCGCGTCAGCTTGGGCGAAAAAGTTGCACATCAATTCATCGTGGTTAGACACGATCTCACCCTTGAGGTAGACGCTCTGTTGCGACTTGACGATGCCGATGAAATCGCACGGAATGGTGCGGCCTTGGTGGATGAGCTGGTAAAACGAGTGCTGTCCGTTCGTGCCCGGTTCACCAAAGTCAATCTCACCCGTCTCGTAATCGAGCGGCGTGCCGTCGATGGCGACGCCCTTACCGTTGGACTCCATGGCGACTTGCTGAATGTGCGGCGCGAGCTTGGCGAGCGCTTGGCAGTACGGCAGGATGGCGCGCGCCGGGCATCCCAAGAAGGAGACGTTCCATACCGACAACATACCAAGCGTCAACGGCAAGTTTTCTTCGAACGGCGCGTTGGCAAAGTGTTGATCCATCGACCACGCGCCCTTGAGGAATTGTTCCATGGTATCGTAGCCATATTGCAACGACAACGGCAACATGCCGACGGCGCTGCACACCGAGTATCGACCGCCGACCCAATCCCAAAACGCGAACGCGTTATCCGGATCGATGCCGAATTCTTCCACGAGCTTGAGGTTCGTGGAGATGGCTACCATGTGCTTTTGCACGGCGGCCTCGCCCAAGGACGCCTTGATCCACGCGCGCACCGTTCGCGCGTTGAGCATGGTCTCCGCCGTCGTAAAAGTCTTGGACACCACCACCACGAGAGTGGTTTCCGGGTCTAAACCATTCAAAGAACGCGCGACGTCGACGGGATCGACGTTGGCGAGGAAACGCAGTTGACGACCTCGCGCCTGCTCCGCCGCCTCCGGGTTGGTGCGCAGAGATGTGTGCACGAAGAGCGGGCCGAGGAAGGATCCGCCGATGCCGATGGCGACGACATCCTTGAGCGGCTTTCCCGTCTCGCCGATCCACTCACCGTTGCGCACGCGCTCAGAGAAATCCTTAATCTTATCCAAGACGTCGTGCACGTCCGGAACTACGTTTTTACCATCCACGTTGATCACCTTGTCTCTCGGCGCTCGCGTCGCGACGTGCAACACCGCGCGATTCTCCGTCGAGTTGATCGCCTCGCCGCTAAACATGGCGTTGATCTTCTCCTTCACCCCCGCCGCGCGCGCCAAGTCGTACAACTTGTTCATCGTCTCTCCCGTCACGCGTTGTCGGGCGAAATCGCAGTACAAACCCTCCGTCTCGATGACGAGGTCACCGCATCGCTCGGCGTCGGCGATCAAATCGCGCAGGTGCGTCTTATCGATGGCGTCGACGTGTTCGCGCAACGCCCTCCATTCCGCCGTCGAGCTAATCAACGCCGTCTGCGCGTCGATCGAAGCGTACATCGGTCAGTCATTCGCGTCGCATCGTTTCACGCATTCCGAAGACTCCGTCCCCTCGTCCGACTCCGACTCCGACTCCGACTCCGACTCTGAGTCCCGTCGAGTCCCGTCGAGTCCCGTCGAGTCCCGTCCATCCATCGCGCGAGTTTCACCCCCCCCCCCCGTTCCCTCCTTCGTTCGACACCGCATCCACCGAACGACCCCTCCGCGTTCGACACTTCATCGCATCGCATCATCGCGTCACCCTCGCCCTCGTCGTCGCACCTTCATCGCGGTTCCGTTCGCCGCCCTCGTCGTCGTCGTCGTCCCCGTCCCTCGTCGTCCGCGACTCTCTCTCACACCTGCGCGAGAATCCATCGGTCCATCCATCGGTGAATCCGTCAGTCATCGCGCGCGTCACGCGCGTCGGGACGTCATCGAACACCCCGCGCGCGCGCCTCGAGCGTCCCGCGCCCGATCGAGATGCATCACGATTCATCCGTCATTCGTTCGTTCGACTCGCGTCTCGCGCACCTCTCGCGGACACGGACGCTCGCACCGCCACCGTCGCCATCCCCCGGGGGCGTCTCACCCGATCCGAGCGATCGCGCGACCGACCGAACGGACTCGCGCGCGCGTCTGTGCCGCGTCGTTGGCAGCGCGGGACGACGACGACCGACGACGACGACCGACCGACCGACGACGACGACGACGACGACGACGCGCGATCGAACGAGGGATGACGAGAAAGAGACGCGCGCGGTGGTTCGCGCGCGCGGAACGTCGACCGAGGGACGTCGAGGACGCGCGCGAACGGTGATGATGATGATGATGATGATGAGTGCCAGCGTCATCGGGAGTGTCGGACGCGCGCGCGCGCGACGACGCGATGACGACGATGGGCGCGACGACGACGCGCGCGATAACGATGACGACGACGACGCGGTCGGTGAGGAGGAGACGACGCGCGAGGACGACGACGACGTCCCGGGGACGACGTCCCGGTGTCGATGGCGATTATTATACCGCGCGCGGGACGACGACGACGACGACGACGACGACGAGGGCGACGCGCGAGACGAACGGGTCGTCGAAAGGGAAGACGGTGGTGATCGGGGCGAGCGGTGGGGTGGGTCAGATCGTCGCGGCGACGTTGGCGTCTCGAGGCGCGCGCGTCGTCGCCGTGTCGCGAGGACTCCGCGAGACGACGACGACGACGACGACGACGACGGGTGCGGAGGGAAACGTTGAGACGATCTGTGGGGTGGATTGTCGCGATATCGATGCGGTCGAACGGTCGGGGGCGTTCGGGGAAGACGTGGAATCGGTGGTGTGTTGTCTGGGGACGACGGCGTTTCCGAGCGCGCGGTGGCGAGACGCGGAGACGGGAGCGTTCACGAACGGACCCGAAGCGACGGATTACGTGAGCGTGAGAAACGTCATCGAGACGACGAAAAAGATGTGTCCGCGGTTGAAACGGTTCGTCATGGTGTCGAGCGTGGGGGTGTTGCGCACGAATGTCATGCCGTTTATAATCTTAAACGCGTTCGGCGTCTTGCGACAGAAACGCCGAGGCGAGGAACATCTCGAAAATTCCACGCTTCCTTACACGATTTTACGTCCCGGAAGACTCACCGACGGTCCGTACACGTCGTATGATCTCAATACGCTCCTCAGGGCGACGTCCGGGACGAAACGCGCGGTACAAATCGGCGGCGGCGACGACGTCCTCTTACCCGAGGCGACGTCTCGGCTCGTCGTCGCCGAAGCCGCGTGCGCGGCGCTTCAGATCGAGTCCACCGTCGGTCGCGCGTTCGAGCTCGGGAGCACCGAGGGCGATGGTCCCGGGAGCGATCTCGAGGCCTGGCGCGCCCTCTTCGACTCGGCGTGAATTGTAAGTCCCGTTATCCACTCGTCCCGGGACGCAATCAATCAATCAATCACGGAGACGCGTCAATGTCCGTCGCGCCCGCGCCCGCGCCCGCGCGCGCCCCCCTCGCCCCGCGCGCGCCGCTCCACGGTCGCGCGCGCCTCCGCCCTCGTCCACCTCGCTCGTTTCACGAACACTACGACGAGCACGACGCGCTCGTCCCCGAAATCTCCCTCGCTCGACTCACCGTGCACGAAGATGACGTCGTCGGCCGAGGCGCGTTCAGCGAGTGTTTCGGGGGCGTGCTCGACGGCGCGCGACCGGTGATCGTGAAGCGGTATCTCGACGTTCGAGGACGGGACGTGCGGAGCTTTTACGTCGATGACCTCGAGAGCGCGCGGGGGACGAGGAACTGCGACGGCGTGTGCCCGTTCGCGGGCGCGTGCGGGGTCGAGCGGTGGTTGGTGTGGGAGGACGTCGGTCGAACGACGCTGGAGGATGCGTTGGTGGAGGGTGGGGACAGAGCGATGGAGACGGTGCGAGCTGCGTTGGGACGACGGGTGGGGGAGGACGATGCGACGACGTTTCGCGCGGCGTTAGCGTCGCTGGCGAGGTCCGTGGCGAGCGTACACGCGTTTGATTTTATTCATCGAGACGTGAAACCGGCGAACGCGGTGTTGCACGAGAAGGAGTCGAGGGTGGTGTTGTGTGATCTCGGGGCGTGCGCGGACGCGCGGACGGGGAGAAATATGAGCGGGGATGAGGCGATTTTTGATCCGACGTACGGCGCGCCCGAACAGTTTCGGCGCGTCGAGACGCGAGGCGGCGGGTTTCCGAATCTCGGCGGGTTGTTCGGCGGCGGGACGCGAGACGGGGGAATGCGTTTGGAGGCGTCCGGTGAACCGCCGACGACGATGTTGGATGCGTATAGTTTGGGCGCGACGCTTTTGCGATGCGGCGTGCCGTCGCTTCGCGCGCCGGGAGCCATGGAACGCGCGCGCAGGGACATCGACGCGTGCGGCGGCGACGTCGAGAGGTGGCGTCGAGAGGTGTGCGTGCCGGGCGTGAACGATTGGTCGTTGGTGGATGAGACCGAGGCGTGGACGACCATCGTTCGACTTACAAAGGTTGATCCGCGCGAGAGATGGAGCTTGGAACGCGCGCTCGAATCCGATGCCTTTCTGAGCGGCGCGTAGTGGATTCGCGTAGTGGATTCGCGTCGGCGGCGCGTAGTGGATTCGCGTAGTGGATTCGCGTCAGCGGCGCGTAGTGGATTCGCGTAGATGAATTTAAATAATGATACTGCGTACTAGTAGATGTTACACTCGTTCTCGTCGTTAACTCACCCAGAGCGCGAAGAGCGCGATGACGGCGGCGTTAAACGTCGCGTGAACGGCGATGGACGCGCCTAAATTTCGCGTTCGCGCGTACACGATGCCCGTCGCTAAGCCGACGGCGATGAGCTGCACCGTGTCTCCGATGCCGTGTTCGTGAATGAGCGCGAAGATGACGGCCGACGCGCCGACAGCCGCCGTCGTCGGCATGAACTTGGTCAACGTCGGCAACATATAGCCTCGAAAAATAACTTCTTCATATATGGGCGCCAAAACGACGGTGGTGACGATGAGATTCACGATTCCCTGCGGACCGGCCGAGAACGCCTTATCGATGATCTCCACGGACGAAGACCCGCTGTTTTCCCCGCCTCGCACGCCGGCGACGTACAGCGCCCACGTCACGAGCGTGACGCCGAGAAAGGTCCCCGCGATGGCGCGCGACGCCTCTCTCCCGCTCGCCGCCGAACGCTCCGCCTGCGCGCGTTTCACCGCGTCTCGTTTCCACTGTTGCGACTCTCGACCGGTCGCGTTTCGTTTCGGATCGTCGGAACTGAAGATATCGTTGAACCATCCCGTCGGAAGAGGCGCGAACGGACCCACCGACAGACCCAAAATCAACAACCCGAGGACGATTTGCGTCACCTCGGCGTTGAGAAAAATGTGACTAAAAATCACTGGATCGTCGTACGCGCGCTGGAGATCAGCCTGTAACAACACCGGATCGCTCGGGATCATTTCCTCGGCGCGCGTCCCGACGTACGTGTAGACGGGCGCGAAAAATCCCGCGAGGTAAAACGACGCGTCGACGGCCAACATCGTCAACACGAATCGCACACCTCCCCACTTGACGTCCCATCGAGGTCCCGCGCCGAGCCAATCGCGCTCGGGATCGTGCGTCGCCAGAGGATCGGGCCTCTCGACGACGTCCTCCAGCGTCCAGAGCGCCGCCGTCGAGTTCGAGTTCGAGTTCGAGTTCCTCTCCGTCGAGTTCCTCTCCGGCACGGACGCGACGGACGACGACGACGACGACGACGACGACGACGCATCCACCGTCGTCCTCCCCATCGTCTCTTCCGTCCCCTTCTCGACGCCGAGAAGCGCGTCGAGATTCATCATCGTCTCGCTCGACGTCATCGTCTTCGCATCGTCCCTCCCGCCCCTCGCCGTCCCCGCGCGTCGCGCGCTCGATCCACGACGCGCGCTTTTCGCCCGTCCCGCGACCGGTGCGCTTCGGGACACCGCGCGCGTCGTCGCCATCGTCGTCGTCATCCCGCGCGCGTCGAGCGCTGTCGACGCCATTCCTTCGCGCGCGTCGTGGCCTTCCGCACCGCGCGCCGCGTCCGTCCCACCGACCGCGACGCGAGGGACCGCCGCGCGAGAGAGAGCGCGCGAGCGTCGTCGTCGTCGTCATGTCCGGCGCGCACAACCGACTGAACGTCACGCCGACGGTGACGACGCTCGCGGTGATCAAATCCAGACTCTCGGGCGCCGTGCGCGGGCACAAATTGTTAAAGAAAAAGGCGGACGCGCTGACGATGCGGTACCGGCAGATTTTGCGAGAGATCGTCGAGGCGAAGCGCGCGCTCAAGGATGCGATGCGGGACGCGCACTTCGCGTGGACGCGCGCCAAGTACGCGGGCGGGGACGCGGTGCGGTTTTCCATCTTGGACGGGGTGGAACGGGCGAGCGTGCGCGTGCTCGCGCACGAGGATAACGTGGCGGGGGTGAAGATTCCAAAGTTTACCGTGACGAATTCTGGCGCGGAGTCGCGAAGGATGGAACTGACGGGATTGGGGAGAGGCGGCGCGCGCGTGCAGGAGGCCAAGGCGAGTTATACCGGGGCGATTAAACTGTTGAGCGAGTTGGCGTCGTTGCAGACGGCGTTCGTGACGCTGGATGAGGCGATTAAGACGACGAATAGACGCGTCAACGCTTTGGAGAATTACGTGACGCCGCGATTGCAAAATACGGTCAAGTACATTTTGAGCGAGTTGGACGAGCTGGAGAGAGAGGAATTTTTTAGATTGAAAAAGGTGCAGGCGAAGAAGAAGAAGGACATCGAGGAGATGGAAGAAACGGAGGCGAGTGAGAGGGCGGCGATGCAAGCGGTGGACGCGGAGTTGGAGGCGTTCGAGGACGTCGTGGGAGGTGAGGGGGGCCGCGGCGCGGGAGGGAATTTGATCGAGGCGGAACGCGACGAGGATTTGTTGTTTTGAAAATACTCGATGTAGGATGATAGAGCGTTGATGCAAAAACAGATACATTTCTTTTACTTTTACAACGGCGCCAATTCGGCGTCGGCGAGATCGGGAAGCGGAAAGCGAAGAATCGCCGCCACGCCCGTGATTTGTTCGAGTTGTTCGCCGCTCGCGTGCGCAGAGGAGAATATGTGCACCGTCCCACCGCTGTTTGCGATCTCCTCCGTCACTCGCACCCACATTTTACGTTGCGCGACGTTCTTCGTTCGAAACACGGCGTCAGTGATCAAGAGTTTATCGACGGCGTTCAACTCGTGCGCCGCCATGACGTGCGCCGGACCATAAAACGCGCGCGCGGGATCGTTGGCGAGCATCTCAAAGAACTCATCCAGCGCTTTAACCTCGCTCGCCGCCTTGGTCTCGGAGATTAAACCGCGCACGTTGGGATTTTCCAACACTTCGCTCAGTGAGTGCACGTACGCGCTCGACGCGTGCGCCTTGATGATTCGACCCACGTTGGTCTGAATCGCCTTCCACTCCTTCCGCACGGCTTCGAGCTTTAAGAAATCCAAAAACGCATCTTTCGTGAATCCCGGACCGGCGATGACGAGACACTTGATCTTTTCAAAATTCACGTGTCGCTCCACCGCGGCGGCGACGTTTGTAAAAAATTTCGACTCGGCTTTTTCGTACCCCATCAACGCCATCCCGCGTTTTCTCGGCATCGACGTCTCAATCTTCGCCTTGACGATCGTCTGCGTCGCACCTACTAAGACGATGTTCGCTAATCCATCCACCAGGAGCACCGCCGCGACGTCCGCGCTCGCCGCCGGATCCGCCGCCTCCTCCAACCGACGCACGTCGACGCTGTCCCACGTCTCTTTTTCAATCTTCACCCCTCTATCGATGCCAACCTCCAGCGTGTGATGCGCGTTCAGTTTCACCTCCTCGCACTCCGTCTTATTTATCCCTTTCACGCGAATAGTCGACGCCTCGGCGTCGTACTCGGTTCCGGAGCATCGCACGCGAAGCGTGAGCTTGACGACGCGACTCGCCGCGTCCCGCCGCGACTCGAGCGCTGATTCTTTCTTCAACTTTCTCGTCGTCGTGCACTCGACCTCGTCGTCGACGACGATGAGATTATACACGTGCCACACGTCGTCCGGGGTCTCCGGGACCACCTGCGCGAGAGAGACGCGAGAGAGAGACGCGCGTGGCGTGTGCGGTCAGAAGAGTGCACGTTCCGAAAAAGATGCGAGACGAATGAATCGACGACGATGCGCGAGACGATGACGCGAGGGAGACGAACGCGCGACGAACGTGCGACCAACGCGCACCTTTATCCATCCCTTGGCGTTCTTCTCGAACGAACGACTCGTAATCTTCATGAAGGGCGACGAGTGGCGTCGGGGACGGTTTCTCTGGAAATGTAGTGGGGACACACCGCGAGAGGATGTGCGCGCGTTGCGGTGGCGGTGACGGCTGAGACGGTGCGTCGTCGCGCGGGACGCGACGTGTGGATCATCTCTCGGTGGTCGTGGGGTCGGGAGAGGAGACGACGGGGCGGTGAGACCGGTGTGGATGGATGTCTCTGTGGTTGTTAGTTTCGGCGATGGCGAGCGCCGAGACATAAATAGAGAGGAGCGAGCGAGAGGTACGATGAGACGAGCGCGACGCGGGAAGGTTTGCGTGTCGCGTCCAGAGATACTGGTATAGATGCGTCGGTGCGGGCGAGCGGGGCGCGGGCGAGGCGTCGAGCGCGGGGTGAGGGGAGGAGGAAGACGCGTCGCGTTGGCGTGTACGATTTGGTTTCTGGCGAGTCGACGCGTCGAGGCGTTGGCGAACGGCGCGCGATGTTTCGTGCACGCGCAGTGCGATAGCGGCGTGTGCGGTGATGAAACGAATCTCGCGCCGCCACCATCCGGTCCTCCGCCGAGGCCGCCGGGTCGGCCGCCGAGTCCACCGCCGCAACCGCCGCCAAGACCACCGCCGCCGAGCCCGCCACCGAGCCCGCCGCCAAGCCCGCCGCCGTATCCAGCTTCGCCCAAACCTCCGAATCCGCCGACGCCGCAACAACCAATGTCTCCGCCGCCGCCGCGGCTGCCGCCGAGCCCACCTCCACCGGGTCCACCTCCGCCAAGTCCTCCACCGCCGAGCCCACCGCCGCGTCCTTCACCGCCCAGTCCTCCACCGCCCAGTCCTCCACCGCCCAGTCCTCCACCGCCCAGTCCTCCACCAAGCCCACCGCCGCCGAGTCCTCCACCGCCGAGATCGCCGCCGACCCGAAGTCGAACGAACCCACCCGCGCCGCCCGCGCCCTCGGGACGCCGACTCATGGCGCTCGGCGTGTGCATACCGGCGATCGAAACGCCGCCGATGCCTCCGCCGTCTGTCAATGATGTCGCAGAAGCCGTAAAGTGGTTCGGGATGTCGCCTGGAATTGCCGGATCCATCGCGCTCGGTTCCCTCGCGGTTCTCGCCGCGGGCGCCCTCTTCATTCGTTCGCAGTACTCCACAAAGGTACAAGAGAACGTCGCCGACGATATGGAGGCTGGCGACGATGACTCCGACGAACCTGAACGCACTCCTTACCCGTCCGCACCGATGATGCCACCCGTCGACGAGGTGCACCCGACACGCCACGGTCAGGGACGGGGGCACCAAACCTGGCACGTGAATCCACTTAACAATTTGCTATTTTCGGACTAGTGTTCGCGACGAGTCGGTCACACGCGCGCGTGATCGCCGAAGCGGAGACGTGTGAAAATAATGTTACATAAAATCGCGCGTTTGGTCGCGAGCAGAGGTGGTGCGGTACCGCAGCAATCGAAGGATGATTCTGAAACGCTCGCCGCCGGTCCCGGAGACGAGACGGTTGATCAAAGTCCCGAACAGCACTCGGGTGAACCAGACCTCGTGGGAGAGCGAATAACGGCCGTCAGTGAGATAGACACGAGCGCCATCACTGGTTTGCGCGCGATTACAGCCTTACAGATAGCTTGTGGTCATTGGTTGCTCTTCTTCGGAAACAACTCTTCGCCGTACTTGGACTTTCAAGGAGGTATCGCCGTGAGCATATTTTTCCTCATCACGGGATTTGTCATGTACATCGCGTACCACGAGAAAGTAGAGAGCGAGAAATTTCATTACTGGGATTTCATCAAGCGCCGTTACGCTCGCATGCTCCCGCTTCACTGGTTTGCGTTGGCGTGGTACGCGCCCTTCATCGCGTACAATTATAGAACGATAGTGAACGACTACAACTTTTGGCAAAACAAGAGTGGCGAGATAAACCTCATCTTAGGAATCGCTCTGACCCCTTTTCTGATGCAATCGTGGGTGTTTTCGCTGTGCTACTGGAATTCCGTATGCTGGAGTCTCAGTTGTCAGCTCGGATATTATTTCTGTTTTCCGTGGCTCACTCGCAAGATTAACGCGCGAATGGCGAGCGTCGAAGAGAAGCTCGACGTAAGCATCGTGGAAGATCCCGAAAACCAAAGCCACAAGACGCAGCTATTTGAAGCGGTGCAGAAGAAGTGCCGTACGTACATGTGGTACGCGTATCACGCGTCGTACATGGCGCCTCTCGGTCTCATGGGATTGATGAACTCGCCGACGTTTCGAAACATGTGGCGCGATGAAAATTTTGAATCCAGAGCGCACGTGGTCGTGACCGCGTTGGATAACGACTTGGATGGCATGCGAGCGTATTTTTGCGGACGAGCGTGGTTTCCTGTGAGAATTCCACTCTTCTTCATGGGCATGTTGCTCGGCGCCATGCGCGTGCGCCTGGCCAAGCACGGGGTCAATCAACAAACCGAGCGAAAGTGGGCGAAATTCACTGATTATTTCTCTCTCTCCTTTGCATCATGGCTCATCGCGTGCGTCGTCGCCTCCGGCATCGTCCAAGATTCCAAGAACATTCGCATCTTCAATGAATTTTTCCTCACCGCGCCGTGCGCGTTTTGGCTGTACGGTCTCACCGTCGCAAGCAAATCATACACGGTGCGAGCGCTCAGGAATCCAGTCATGCGAACCATCGGTACATGGTCATTCGCTATGTACCTCCTCCAATTTCCACTCTACACCTCGTGGGCGGCGCTCGAGTACGACACCATGCGCGTCTTTCCGGCGTGCGACCGCGAATCTCCCGAGGTCAAGGTGTGGGCCGATTGTTTCCACAACTTTGACTCCGACTCCTTACCACCCAACGTGGTCGTCATCGCGTTTTTATTCTTCTTGACGCTCGTCAGTTTCGTCGCCCACCACGCGGTGGAGAAACCTGGAACGAAGCTGATGAACCGCCTCGCGTCCCGGCGCGCCGTCGCTCGAAAGTGATGGGACAGCCAACCGTCCGATGGGGACGTCACCTCACTCGCGCGCGCGCGCGTCGCGTCGCGCGTCGTCGCGCTCGATCGAACGATCGAACGCGAGTCTTCCGTCGGCATGGACGCGCTCGGCGAGGCCGGCGCCGTCGCGCGAGGGCACGCGCGATCGCTCTTGTCGCACTGTCACAATGGCGCCGCGCACACGGCGGACGATGGACACGGTGGCTCCGCGGGCGTGACCATGCGGTTCGTCGCGTGGACGGTAAATCTGCTGTTGGCGGTGACTCTTTTGATCGCCGCCGTGCGCACGTGGCCGCCGCCGGTGCGCGTGTTTCCGAGGAGGAAACCGCTGTTGGGCGTGCCGTGGTGCGTCATGGCGCGCGTGTTGGGATACGGCGTCTTCGATTGGCGCACGGGTAAGCTGGCGCCGTGGTGGGATTTTTTAAAGGAGAAGCATGAGATTTTAAATATATTCGCGGGCGACGCCGGGTTCATCACGCAGCGCGGGAGGTTTACGCACCTGGCGACGGAGTTGGCGTGCACGGCGGCGGTGTCCATGGTGCTGACGGATTTGACGAGCGCACGCGTGACCGGGGATTTCTGGACCGAACAGTTGTGGGTGTTCGTGCTTCTCATGACGTATGATATTGTCTTGGGCATCGCGCTGCGCTTGGCGACGCTGGGGGCGACCAAAGCGAGCTTTGAAGCGGCAGAAAACGTCGGTTTCATGTGCGCGGAGAACGGAGATTTGGAAAATTTAGAAGATGAAGATCAACTTATAGAGATGGGGGTGAAGGCTTCGAGAGCGTTCAACTCGATTCAGTATCACATGGCACAGATTCTCATGGGTTTTTCGTGTTTAAATCTCATGGTGTGCGCCCTGTGGGCGCACTTGGCAAATCCCGCGGATGGATGCGGCAACGCGATGAACACCTTCTTGGGGTACATGTACGTGTTCGGAGTGTATCAGGGTTTTTCGTTGGTCGTCGTGAGCCCCTTCATGCTCACCGTGCGTTGGTGTTTCGGGGCGTTCCTTATCACGCGCATCCCAGAGGTGGAAACTGCCGAAGAGACGATGGATTGTTGTTGGAAAAACGCGTGTCCGAGACTGTGCGGATGCAAACCACCTCTCGTGACGCCACGCACGCAGCGCACGGTGAGCAATCTATTCGTCAGTCCGAGAAAGCAGAGTGGAGTCATGACTGGAAATCTCGTGGAGGCGGCGGCGGTGGCGGGTCGAACGCGATACGATCAAGAGTCTCCGATGACGCCGCAAATACCGGCGGCCATGAACCGCGACGCGTCCGACAGCGTCGACTTGTTCGGTTCCTCGTTTAAAGGTAAAGACGTCGAGGTGGGAACACCTATCGACGGCGATGTCGAAGACGACGAACCGACGACACCGATGTCACCGACGCAGAAATATGCGTCGTTGCGTCGTCAAGCCTCGCTGCGCACGTCGGTGAATCCCGAACATTTCGATTACAAGCAGTACCCGGACGGCAACATGGATCATCGTCCGCGCTACGATTTAGGAAACGACGATCAGATCGCGGGCGAGTCCGCGTACGCCGCCGCGCGCATGGCGCTCATGAGCGCGGGTAAACTCACGCCGGAGCAAGTGATTCGAACGAGCGAGTACACCGCCGATTGGTCAGCGTTCGCCGAACGATACGCGTCGTCGCCGAGACATGACGACACGCCGAAACCGAGCTCGAAAGCCGCGGAAGCCGCAAACAGAGGTAAAGATGACGACGACGACGACGACGACGACGATGATGATGTCGTTCGTTCAGACTTTCATTTCCCCGACGCCGACGACGAAGACGCTCCCGCCGAGCTCGACGTCAGTTGGCGTCGTAAATTAGAACAATCCATCGATCACGAGACTTCGGACGTCGAGCGCGACGACGAGCTCGACGACGAGCTCGACGATGATCCCTGGGGCGACGGCACCGCCTAGTCTCGCCCGTCTCCCGTGTAATACATACAACGCACCGTTCCCGCGTCCCGACGTCACTCGCCGCCTCGCGCGACATGTCCCGCCTCGCCGTTTCCCCCACGCCGACGACGTCCGCGCGCGTTCACGGGCGCAGAGACGCGTGTCTCACCACCCTCGTCGCTCCGCTCGTCCTCCCGCGCCTCGCGCACGCGTCCCTCGTCGAGGAAACGGCGGCCGAGCGCGCGTTCGCCTCGGTGTCGAAATCCATCGTTCGCGTCGCGCGCGTCGCGCAAAACGGCGAGACGACCTCGGTGGGGAGCGGATTCGTGTGGTACGTCGACGATAACGACGCGTGGATCGCGACGAACGCGCACGGGCTGACGAACATCGACTCGAGCGCGTCTTCGAGATTTGCCGTGACGTTCGCCGACGAGAAAATTTCGGCGACGCTCGACGCGTCGTGCGAATACTTTGCCAATCGAAGCCTGGACGTGGCGTTCGTGAAGATTCCGAGGAGTAGATTTCCATCCTCGTCGTCCGTGATCGCGACGCCGAAGATTGGGACGAGCGAGGATTTACGAGTGGGACAGAGCGTCTTCGCGGTGGGATTCGCCGACGACGCGTCGCCGACGCTTACGCAAGGAACGATTTCTGGATTGGGACGCAAAATACCGAGTAAAAACGGCGTTGGACTCAAAGGGCTGATTCAAACAGACGCAAAAATCACGGAATTCACCAGCGGTGGCGCACTGTGCGATGGGAACGGTCGAATCGTGGGCATGAATGTCGTGCCGTACGCCGGCACCGGTAAGCGAGATCCCGAGGGCGTTAACTTCGCGATACCCGTGGACGCCGTGCGATTCGCGGCGGACAAAATGTAACGCCTCATGCGACATACACGAGTAGATTGGGCGTGTCCTCGCGCATGGTGCCGCGAACGGCGCCGCGAGTCGCCGTGGACTTTAGAAATTCTTTGAGCGCGCGAGGCGTCATCGTCGGCGCGACGCTCAACACGCGAGACGCCGCACCGACGGCGTTCGCCACCGCCATGCTCGTGCCGCTCTGGTACGCGTACGACGTATCGCTTGGATTATCGCACGTCGTGTATCCCGCGCACGCGCCCAGGATTCGAACGCCGGGGACGATGACGTCGACGCATGCGCCGTCATTGGCGAAGTGGTACACGAAATCACGGTCGTCGCTCGCAGATACCGTGAGCGTGGCCTCGACGTTTCCGGGAGATATCTCGCACGCGTCGGATTGTTGATTCCCGGCGGCGCTGACGACGAGCACGCCGCATCGGTCGAGCGATTCGACGATGGTTTCGAGCGTTCGCGACCACACGCCGGCTTTGATGCCCAGCGCCAGCGACACAACGGCGGGGACATCGCACGTCTCGACCATGCGCTCGACCCACTCGAGTCCGGCGATGAGCGCCGATAGCTCTCCATTTCCGTGACAATCGAGGACGCGCACGGGATGGATGATCGTTTTCCCTCTGTACGCGATCCTTTGAATCGTCGACGCGACGTGGGTGCCGTGCCCGTCGCAATCGTCTCCTTCTTCTCCACCGAAGCCGTCTTCGACGAAATTAGCCCCGACTCCGAAGTGCACGTCTCCAAACTCGACGTGCGAGCGACGAACGCCCGTGTCGAGGACGAAGACGCGAACGATGCTCCCGAGACCGTTCGTCGGATCGCGCGGAAGGAGTTTTTCATCGAGAGGTAGCCGGCGTTGGTTCATTCTATCGCTCGACCAGAAGTTTGATTGCGACGTCACTTCGACGTCTTCTTCGAACGTCAACCCGGGAACGCACGCCGATAGTTGTTCGCGCTCCCAATCGTTCAGGTACGCCGCGAAACTTCTCGCGAGTCGTCTTCGAAACAGTATATTGAGTCGACGCGCGCACGGCAAAGCGCTGGTCGAGGCGTCGGCGCTCGCGTGCGATACCAGGTACGCTTTACGCGCGAAGACACCGGTCGCGAGGGTTGGAGAGGTTAAAACAGCGGCGAGACATATCATCAGGATGACATATGTCGGGACGAGCGTGCGCATGCGCGAACGCGTTGTGGCGCGATGGTTCGATTCGTCGCGACGACATCGTCGTGTCGAACTACTCGTTGTTACAGCGCAGAATATGTATTAAAGTACGAACCTATCGATAGCCTCCGCGACGCCGTCTTGCTCGTTGGACGAATCCAACACGTGCGCCGCGCTCGTTTTGGTCTTTTCGCAGGCGTTCGCCATCGCCACGCCGCACCCGACGAATCCGAGCATCTCAGCGTCGTTTTCGCCGTCGCCGCACGCGACGACGTCGAACGCCGGGTTCACGTCCATCGATTTCAGCACCGCCTGCACGCCCTTAGATTTGTCGTTACCGAGCGGTAATATCTCCAACATGTCTGCGACGGCCTGCGTCACCTCGGCGCGATCCTTAAAGGCGGCTTCCCAGATGGGTCGCACGCCGTCGATGCTCTCTTTGCTCGGTCCCATTAATAAAAGTTTACGAACGGTGCCCGAAGATAATATGGCGTCCACGGATTCGTACACGTCGCTCGGAGGTTCGTGAAACGTTTTGTGTAGCGAGTCCAAGAGTGGACTCGCTTCGAGCGTCGCGCACGTGTCACCGCAGAACGCGGTGAGCGCCAAGTCCCGGTGCACGACGTCCTTCATCATCATAAAGGCGTCCCTCGTGACGTCTTCGGGCATTTTCGCCTCGTACACGAGCTCGCCGCCGCGTCCGTACACCTCGAGTCCCTGCAGAAATACGCCCGGAGTGTTTTTACCGACGATGATACCGTCCAAACCCTGCGTCGAGGCGGCTCGAATGGCCGCCGGTCTCGCCTTGCCGGTGGCGACAACCACCTCCACGCCGGACGCGATTGCTCTGCGCAGCGCGGCGGCGACGCCCGGCGTGATGACGCTGTCTCTATTCAAGAGCGTCCCGTCGAGGTCCGTCACCAAAACGCGTCTCTGCGCGCTCGTTGTCCTCGCGGCGGACGGCACGTCGCCCGACGCGCGTCGCGTGAGTCCCGTTACCTTCCATCCCAACGCGCGCAACATCTCTTGCTCCGCCACCGCCATCGTCTCCGCGTCCGCCTCGCTCAGCTCGTGATCCAATCCCAGCAAGTGTAACAAACCATGCACCAGGAGCACTCGACACTCGTCCCTGAGCCCGTGTCCGACCTCTCTCGCCTGCGCGCTCGCCGTGTCCACGCTCACGATGACGTCCCCCAACACCGCCATCGGACCGAAACTCTCCGCCGGGAAGCTCAACACGTCCGTCGCGCTATCTTTTTGTCTGTACCCGGCGTTTAAACTCCTGATATACTCGTCCGAGCACAGCGCCACGCTCAACTCGAGATGCGACACCGATTTCGGCAGCGTCTCTCTCGCGCGCGCCGTCGCCGCTGAACCGCCCGGATTCTCCAACAACAGCGTCATCAATGCCACCGCGTCCTCCTCCACCTCTTTCCGCAGCGCGCGCAGATCGAGTCCACGCTCGTGCACCTCTCTCGGCTCTCGTCCATCCTCATCGACGATCATCACATCGCACACGCACTCGGCATCGCCGACGTAAAACGTTTCGCCGAATTCCTCGTCGTCGCCGTAATCCTCCCCCTCCCCGCCCGCGCTCGCGTTCGCGTTCGCGCGCGCCCACCGCCGCCCGCGCGCCCCGCTCGTCACCACCCACGATCGTCGCGCGTCCCCGCGCGCGATCGTCCCGGCGACATCGACGCCCGCGCGTCGACGACGGTCCCGTCCCGCGTCCCACGCGATTGTCGACGAGAGCGCGCGCGCCGGTGATGTCGCGCCGCGTTCGACGCGACCGATCGCGCGGGACGCGCGAGACTTACGGCACGCGACGACGGGCGTCGTCGCGCGTCGCGCGAGCGCGCGCGCGATGATGGAGGTGCGCATCGCGTTCGCGCGGGCGCGTCGATGTGTCGTTTCGTCTGCGATTCAAATTCAGTGCAGCCGTCGGGAGACGCGGCGCGCGCGCGCGTTCGTCTGCGGTTTTCTTCGCTTACACGGCGAGACAAGTGAAAAAATAGTGGCTAAGTAACGAATGGGTGACGTGTGGAGGTGATGCGGGCGGAGGATGTCGGTGAAGGTGTGCGTGCGGTGTATCGCCGCGCGGCGAGCGGCGCGCGCGCGCGCGCTCCATGGCGCTCCGTGGTCTCACCAGTTGGAGAAGACGCCGTACGATCCAAAGAGTCCGTTGGCGCCCGCGACGTACTGTAAGAAGACGAAGACGATGAAGACGACGATGGCGACGTTGACGAGATCACCGGTGGATCCGGTGAATTCATCCGATCGTTTCGTTGACGACGTCGTGCGAAGCGAACTATCCGGCACGGGCATGGCGAGCTTGGCGAGATCGTACGCGGCGAGAATTTGTCCCACCTCGCTCGGAGGAACGTCGAGACCGACCTCCTCTTCGGCGCGGCGTTTGTTCATGCGCGACGTGTAAGGTAAAGACTCGATGACGGCGTCGGCGAGATCGTCGATGAAGAGAGGATCCGTGTCGAGCGCGGGGACGCGGCCCCACTTTTCCACCCCGCTCTCCTCGGCCAACTCGCGATACTCCATGTCAATCTCTTCCAAGGTTTCGATGTGTTCGCTGACGAAGGAGATGGGCACCGCGCACAGCGCTTTCGTTCCTTTTCTCCCGAGTTCGCGTATGGTGTCGTCCGTGTACGGCTTGAGCCACTCCACCGGTCCGACGCGCGATTGGTACGCCAAGACGTGTTCGTTATCCACGCCGGCGTCGCGCAACTCGTCGACGATGAGTCTGACGCACGCCTCCATCTCATCCTTGTACGGATCCCCAGCCTCCTCGACGTACGATGTCGGCACGCCGTGCGCCGAGAAGAAGATGATCGGTTCCTTTTCATCGTCGAATTGTTCTCGCAACGTCTTGGCGATCATCGCCGCCATGGCTTTGATGTATCCGGGACGCTGATACCACGACGGAATAACCGTGTGACGCACCCTCGCCAACTCTTCATCATCGCTGAAGTACTGCTCCAACAGACGCAGACTCGATCCCGACGTACTGATGGAGAATTGTGGGTACAGCGGTAACACCACGAGTCGATTGACGCCGTCTCGTTTGATGGCTTCGATGGCGTCCTCGGTGAACGGTTTCCAATACCGCATGCCGACGTACGCCTTGGCGGCGATTCCTCGCGTCTCCATCGCCGTCTGCAGCGCCCTCGCCTGCGCCTCGGTGATTCGACGAAGCGGAGAACCACCACCGATGGACTCGTACGCCTCTCGGCTCTTCGGCGCTCGAGACGAACTCAAGACGTTGGCGAGAAAACCTTGTAAAAGCCGAAGCGGTCCGGGCAACCGAATGATGGACGGGTCGGCGAATAAATTATACAGAAACGGTTGCACATCATCCAACGTCTCCGGACCACCGAGATTGAGCAAAAGAACCCCCACCTTGTACTCATCCTCCTCCAAATCTTCCCGTCGTCCATCGCTCCCGACCGCGAGTACGCCGCTCGATTCGTTCGCCGCCGCCGCGCCTCCCCGCCGCCGCGGCTTTCGAAGACCCGCGCGCGAATAATTCAAACCACCATTTCCATACCTCGCGAACGCCCCGTCCCCTCTCCCACCGCCCCCTTTCCCGGTATCACAGCTCTCTCTCTCCTCTCTCGACGCCCACGTCGACGACGGCGACCCATCCCGCGCCGACGCGCGCGCCGTCGCCCGCCGTCCCCGCGCCGCCCCCCGCGCGCGCGCGCGCCCCCGATCGCACCTCGCGCTCGTGGACGCCCGCGTCCCTCCCCTCCCACTCGCGAAACTCCGCATGACGATCGCGTCGAAACGCACCGAGGCGTTCCCGCGCGTCGATCGACGATCGACCGCGTCCCGCGCGCGCGCGAGACGACGCGATCTCGCGGTCGAGAGGGTCTCGCGCGCCGCCGGTGGACCGAAATCGACACCTCTCCCGACGTCTTCGGACGTCTCCGGTCACCGCTCGTCGACCGAGGCGCGACGAGGAGGACGCGCGGCGGGGAGTCGAGCGAGTCGAGCGACGACCGAGTCGCGCGCGGGAGTGCGCGCGGGGACGACCGCGCGCGGCGGGGACGTCGCGGGCGCGGTCGATCGCGATCGAGTCCCCCCAATCGGAGGGTCATGACTCGTCAAAACGACAAAGGGCGCGCGCGACGTCGACCGACCGTCTCGCGCCGTCTCGGAATCCCATCGACGTCGCCTCGCGCGCGCGATCGATCGCGGTCGACGCGAACGCGCGCGGTGCGTTCGCGCGCGTCGTCGTCGTCGAGGACGCGCGGTGTGAATCGACGCGCGCGCGTGGGGCGTCGACGTGGATCGATGGCGCGCGATGACGCGGGTCATCGCGCGCGCGTTCGACGACACACGTCGACGACGCGCGGTGACTCGGACGGAGAGGGACGATGCGAACGGTGCGAATGGTGTCGTCGGCGCCGCTCGCGCGAGGCGTGGGACGACGGGGGCGGTCGCGCGCGCGAGGGGAGGCGCGGGACGCGCGCGCGGCCGTTGCTCGGGTGGGGACGAGGACGACGGGGACGCGACGCGTGCGCGCGGGACGACGCGCGCGAGGGGTCGCGACGCGAGGAAAATCGGACGCGGGTGCGGGTCTGCCGGACGGCGTGGACGAACTCATGCGCAAGTACGCGGGAGACGCCGCGACGTCGATGGGTCGCGCGGCGGCGAACGCGGCGAGGAGGACGACGCGCGCGTCGACGAGAATCGGACGCGGTGCGCGCACGTCCTACGATGGTGTCTTTGCGCTGTTGTTCTTAAACTTTGCGCTGTTCGCGTGCGATCACTGGGGGCACATGAGCTTCGTGAAGACGCTGTATCTGAACCACGCGCGTCCGACGTGGTGGCAATTCGCGACGTCGACGTTTTGTCACGCCAATTGGGCGCACTTGTCGTCCAATATTTTCTTTCTGTACATTTTCGGCAAGCTCATCGAGGAGGAGGAGGGAGCGTTCGGGGTGTGGATGTCGTATCTCGTCACCGGCATCGGCGCCAATCTCGCGTCGTGGTTTTTATTGCCCAAGAGCGTGGGCGGCGTCTTGGGCATCGGCGGGGCGGCGACGGTGAGTCTGGGCGCGAGCGGCGCCGTGTTCGGTCTCTTCGCCGTTTCGGTGCTCGTGAAATTGAGTTGGAACTGGCGAAGACTCTTAGAGGTGGTGATTTTGGGACAATTCGTCGTGGATAGGTTTCTGAGCGAGGCGAAGATGATCGCCGCCGCGGGGTCGGGCGTCGGCGCGGGAAACGTGAATCACGTCGCCCATCTCGGCGGCGCCATCGCGGGGGTATTGCTCATAATCTTTCTCCAGCGCATGGTGCCGAAATGATGTAGTAGATTGTGATGAATACGGAAGCGGAAGGAGAAAAATTTTGTTCGATCGATCGACCGTCTCGACGCGTTCGCGCGTGCATTATTAGAATACTACCTTTAGAAGCGCCGCGACGCCGAGGCTCGAATTCTCCGGTTTAAAAGACGCCGAGCGCGGTAAAGAGAGCGAAGGCGAGGAACAAACTTCCGCCGACGACGCCCACCGTGCGTTCGCTGATGCGTTTGGAGAGGAGAGACCCACCGACGACGGCGATGAGCGTGGCGATGAAATGCCCGAGCGTGGCTCCGAACGCGACGCCGACTGGGTTTTGCGCGGCGCCGAGGGCGATGGTAGCTAACATGCTTCGATCGCCCCACTCGGCGATGAAGATCAACGTAAAGGTTTCGATCAACGCTGCGACACCCGGGGATCGTTTCTGCACGCTCGTGGATTTACACACGACCTCGGTCGCCTCGGCGAGTTCGCCGTGCTCCTCGGGCGTCGCGCCGCTGGGATCCATGGCCAACGCGTCCTTGAGCGTGTTGACGCCAAAAAACACCAACATAGCGACGGCGGCGTACTCTCCGATGGGGAGCGTCGGCGCGAGAGAGGACGGTAAATTTTGAAACGCTCTCCCGATGGCGACCGAGATGACCGTCATCATCGCCAACGCCGTCGTCGCGCCCGCGAGCGCGCGCAATCGACCGAGACGCATCGCCAATAAAGCCGCGATGAAGAAGGTTTTATCGCCCAACTCGCTGACAAAGATGAGCGCAAACGCCGCCGTGAACCCGCTCTTCGCCAATGCACCCACGATTCGACTCTTCGCATCCATCATGAACGTGCTCGATCCTAAATCAAACGCCACGAACAACATAACAGCCGCCACGACGCACGACCCAAAAATCGCCACCTGAAGCGCGTATCCAGTCGTCGGCTTATCCGCGTCGTCGCGCACCATCTTTATGAATTCCAAATCGCACGACGCGCCCGCGCTCGCGTCCCCGTCGTCCGCGTCGCTCGCCGCCGCGCTCTCCGATCGCGCGCGCACGTCCCCACGCGCGCGACGCACGCTTTCAAATCGCGCGACCGACGCGCGCGTCCGCGCCCGCGCCCGCACACCGCCGTCCCCGCGCGCGTCCCGACGATCTGTGCCCATTCGCACGCTCGACGACGAATTCGACGACGACGACGACGACGACGCGCGCGCGCGCGCGCCCGCTCGCGGACGCATCGTCGCGCGCGCGCTCGCACCGACGGACGCCGGCGCGACGACCAACATGACGACGACGACGGTGAGTGACGACGAATTACATCGAAATGCATTCATGTCGAGTCAGCCCTCTCTGGCGTTCGTATTCGCAAAGACGAGGTACTTTTTGGACGAAGGATCGAGGACTAGGCGGTGCCGATGGGTAATGCGCTCGCGGGGCGAGGGGCGAGCTTTTTCGCGCGCTTGGTGATGCGTTTTTCCTTGGCGCGCCTGGCGTCGGATTTGGATCTCTTCGCGGCGGCGTCCTTGGCGGCGCGAAGCGCGGCTTTGGTGGCGGAGGCGCCGATGAGTTGCGGCGCGTCTTTGAGCCCGAAAGCGGCGGCGACGTGGCCGAGATGAAGTCTCTTGACGTGGAATATGTGTTTGAGTTTGCTCGGGAAGGTGGCGTACGCGCGGACGTGGGCGCGGAACGCATCCTTGGCCAAGACGTCGTACGGTTTGTCGGACGCCACCTTAGCGAGGAGCTTTTTCTGCATGCGTTGGGCGGCGGGATGGAGATGGGGCATGCTCTTAAACATGGATTTATCCCGTTCGGTGGCGTCCTTCGCGTCGTCCAGTACGTTGAGCATGGCGACGGCGGATCCGTCGGCGAAGGAGACGCCCTCGTCGGCGAGCACGTCGGCGTATTCGCGCTCCTTGGGTTGTAAAAAGAGCACGGCTTCGCCATCCGAACCGAGACGCGCAGTTCGACCGACGCGATGCACGTACGTCGTGGCGTCGGCGGGAGGATCGACTTGGACCGTCGCGCCGACGCCGACGAAATCTAAACCTCTCGCGCCGACGTCGGTGCAGAGCAAGACGCCCGCTTTGGTCGTCGCAAAGTTTCGAAAGACGTTGGTGCGTTCGGATTGACTCAACAAGCCGTGGAGACGAAAGATTTCGTACGGACCCTGCACGGAATCGTCGTCGTCCTCCATCTTGCCCTTACCCCCCTTGGCGAGCCAACGGAGGGTCTTGTAGTGGTACTCCACGGATTCGCACGAGGAGAAGAAGACGATCGCCTTGGAGATGGAGCCTCGCATCCATCCCGCGAGTAAACCGGCGAGCGCGGGGAGTCTCGCCTTCATGGACACCTCGACGACGGTGTGGTTGAGACCCTCCGGCATGCGCACGCGCTCACCGCCGGTCATGATTTTAACCATGCGTTTGAGAGCGTCGGCGTTCGCGTCGACGTCGACGTCGTCACTCTCGCCGTCGTCGCCGTCGCCGACGATTTCCAAGTCGTCCCTCTCCGGCTCGACGACGACGGTGATGGGATCCGTCATGCGTTCGGCTAAACGCGCCGTGCCCGGCGTGAGCGTGGCGGAGAGAAGGGCGGTGCACAGACTCGCGCCCTCCGTTCGACGACCGATCTCGTTCAAGATGGCGTTCAAATCTTCCTCGAATCCTAAATCTAATAATCGATCGGCTTCGTCGAGGACGAGCCAACGCAAATTGTCCACGTTGAACGACTCGGTCATCCGCAGATGATCCAACAATCGACCCGGGGTGGCGATGAGCAGACACACCCCCTTGCGTAGGCGCGCTTTTTCTTTACCGCGGTTTTCACCGCCCATGATGGAGCTCGTCACCACCCAGTGAAACGGTCTTCCCACGAGACGCGCCGTGTCCTCCACCTGCGTCGCCAACTCTCGCGTCGGCACGAGCACCAACCCGCGCGTGCCCTCATTTCTCGTCACCCTCGGCAAGATTCCCCCAATCCTACTGAACAACGGCGCGATGTAACTGAGCGTCTTCCCCGACCCGGTCTCCGCGCGCACCAAGACGTCTCGACCGGCTAACATTCGAGGAATGGTTTTCGCCTGCACCGCCGTCGGCGCGCCGAAACCGATGTTCTCCGTCAAGTGCTTCACCATGGACGCCGGAAGTCCGCACTCCTCGAACGTCGTCGGCTCTCTCCCGAACACTCTCGCGCGATCACCCGCGCGCGCGTCCTCACCCGTCCCACCGTCATCACCGTCCTCGCCCT
>VIBD01000012.1:0-59107 GCA_009618245.1 Ostreococcus sp. SAG12 | reverse complement strand
ACGACGTATGGCCATTTGGTGGCCGACGGAAGAGCTATACTACCTCGGATTCGTTGAAGGGTACAACAGCGCGAACGGCGAACACGCCATCAAGTACGACGATAACCAAGTCGAGGACATCATGCTTTTCATGCAAAAGTTCAAAATGCTCGACGACGACGTGCTCCTTCCAGGAAAGGATGACGAAGACGGAGAGGATACTCAGACAAAGGTGCACGTTCGACCACCGGGCGTGGCTGGCGGTGAGGAGGCAACCGTCCGAGTTCCTCTGGGAGGATTCAGCGTGTATGCTCGCATCAAGCCCGCCGTGACGCTCAAGAATAGCGAACGGCGCAGGTGCTACGAAATTTTACAAGCCGTTCGCAAAGTGGTGGATGAAGACGGAAGAAACATATCGGAGCCATTCGAAAAACTTCCCAGTCGCTTCGCGCTGCCAGAGTACTACGACATCATCAAGTGTCCGGTGGACTGTGCGTCCATTGAGCGCATGCTTCGGAAGCCCTCCGGCGGGTACCCGAACGTTTGGTTTTTCCTCGTTGCGATGGAATTGATGTTCACAAACTGTAAGCGGTTCAACGATCCCGCGGCTCTGCTTTACAGAGACGCAGACGTGCTTCGCAACGTCTACCTCGAAGCCGTCAAAGAGCGTTTCCCAGGTCATCCGGTTCCTCCGTCAATCACCGTGTACGACAACGTAGACGAACCGGCGTGGGATAAACCAGCTGACGACGGCATCATCGAGGATGAAGAAGATCCGTTCCCACAAAAATATGTCGCACCAACTCTCGAAACTCTGAAGAAGAAGCGTCAAAGTCCCGAAGGGGAAGGGGAAGAGGAAGTCATACGTCAACGCAAGTCTCAGCGCACCGCGCCGAGAGATCGACGCATCCCGAAGGATCCCATGCAGTGCGTGGTGTACCTCCTATCGCGAGTCCGAGGAAATGCCATGCCGTTAGACGCATTGCACGAGTTGATGATAGAAAAAGGCGTGAAAGACTTCGAGACGTCGAGGAGACCGCTCGCCGCGCTCGGTGCGCTGTTGCGCCAAAATCCAGCTGTCATTCAAGAGGCTCGCGGAGGCGAACTCTGGGAATTGGTGGACAAAGTGGAAGTGGACTCGGACGAAGAAATCTTCATCAACGGCAAGGAAAACACGGACGACGCGAGCGAGGGTGAACCATCGCCTCCACCGCCCGTCAAAGTATCCATGACGAAAAAGGAAATCAACGCGTGCAAGCTCGTCTTGCACGCGATTCGTTCATGCAAAGACGAGAAGGGTCGTGAACTCGCCGAACCGTTCGAACTTCTCCCGACGCGCAAGCAACTTCCAGATTACTACCGCGCCATCTCAGCTCCCATCGATTTGGGAAGCATCCAACGCTGTCTCAACGCTGGAGGCTATCCATCCACCTGGATGTTTTGCGTCGCAGTCGAACTCATGTTGTCCAACTGTCAAAACTACAATGAGCCCGACAGCCAGCTCTACGAGGATGCGGACACTCTGCGCGGCATCGTCGCCAAGACGGTGGAATCTGAGTACCCGGGACACCCGCTTCCCAAGCGCGATTCTGTGTACGACGCCGAACAGTGTATCGAACCACGATGGAAAAAGACGCCGACGCTCAAGTTTACCATGCGCAAAAATCCAAATCAATAAACCCGCCGCCCGACGAAATAGAATCAATATTCATAGCTCACCGATAGACATTGATGAAACGATACACGAATCACGAGTATTCATTTTCTACGTCCCGATCGTGTCCTCGCGATGTCCTCCGCGTCCGCATCGCTCACTCCGCGCCCTCGCGCGTCGCGCTCCGCGCGCAAAGTTCAAATTTCGAGAAAAAGAGCCGCGCCCCCTCACATCGAGTCGAACGGTCGCGGGACCATGTACTCGCAGCCCGACACCGGGGGCCTGTCAAAGGATGAGATTCGACAAGCCTTCAGAGAGTTCGATCTCGATCGAAACGGGTACGTCGGCGCGGCGGAGATCGCGCACGTGCTCGCGTCGATGGGCGAGAAGGTGACGGACGATGAGATCGATGAGATGATTTTAATGGCGGACACGGACGGCGACGGACAGATATCGTTCGATGAGTTTCACAAGTTGATGTATCAACTCTCTGGGAAGCCGCTCGCCCAGAATCGAGGCGGGCTGGGCATGCAAGCGCCGCCGCACATGCAGGGACGCGGGCAGGCGCCGTACGGGCAACCGCCAAACATGGCGCTCAACAGAGGAGGGTACCAGCAAGGACAGCAGAACTTTGGAGGAGGCAGGTACGGCGGTCCTCCGCACATGGATGGGGATTACGGTGGCCAGCGTTCGATGGGAGGCGGGTACGGCGTCGGCGTGGGCAGCGGCGGCGCGGGAGCGGTGGGCGTGGGCGGCGACGGAGGCGGGAGCTCGTTGGGTGATTTGCAAAGTTTCCAGCGCGCGCAAGGGCTCGACACGGAAGGTTTGAAGAAAATGTACAAGACATTCTTAGAGAGCGATAAGGATGGTAGTGGGCGCGTCGATGTCAATGAGTTTGTGCGCCTGTTGCGCGTCGATCGAACGCCGTTCGTCGAACGGTTGTTTTCAATTTTTGATTCCGATCGCACGGGCCTCATAGATGTGAAAGAGTTCATCATCGGCATGTCGAACTTTGGCGGCGAAGCGCGCGATAACAAGATCAAATTCGCTTTCAGCGTGTACGATCTCGATGGTTCCGGCTTTATCGATTCGAGCGAAATGCGGAAAATCATTCGCGCCACAAACATGAGCACGGATAAACAAGTCGAACGAAAGGTGGAGTGGCTCATGCGACAGTGCGACACCGACGGCGATGGAAACATTTCGTTCGATGAGTTCACCCAATTATCAAAAAAGTTCCCCAACATCGTGTTTCCAGCGTTCAATCTCGCCGGAAGCATGGCGGGTCTTTAAAGTTCGCCTCGTCGTAGAAAATGTAACATACACCCCCGAGACGAGACGACCTCACATCGCGACGAGGCGACGTCGATATGCGCGGTTTCCGCTCACCGTTCAAACACGAAAAATTATTCCCGTCAGAAAAGGACGCGGTCGAGCCCGATCCCGCGCCCCCGCGCGCGCAAACGTCCGGTGAAGTCGACAGGAAGTCGAACGGAAGCGACTCTGTAAAGCGTGGTAGAGACGTCGAGAACGCGCTCGCAAGGGATGACGACGGACATTTTTCGTCGCGAAAACGCGCTGACTCGTTGGAGAATATTTCTTTCCACAGCATGTCGCGACACAGTCGGGAGACTTCGGTCGAAAAGAAGGAAGACGTCGGCGAAGGTCGACTCGCTTCGGAGGTGGAGAAATCGAGAGATGTCGAGGCGACGCCGAGAAGAGAGTTGGAAGTTATTCAGAACGTGTTCGAGGATGTATTAGAGAGAGCGGAGCGAATGAAACGGACGTCGAGCGCGGATGACTTGTCGACGACGGTGAATGACTTGAGGCGGCTGAGCGAACGGTTACGGGAGACGTCGGCGTCGCGGAAGAGCGAGGGAAGAGAATTGGCGCGACAAATGGCGCAGAGAAGCTGGAACTTTTCCATCGAGAAAACCGCGCTAGAGACGAAAGCGGACACCGGCGTGATCAATGATTCGTATTTCAGTCATTTGCTGGATTTACGATACGTATCGTGCGAGCTACTCGATCACGCGTTGGGACTCACTGATGGTTTCGAGTCCGGCGACGGTATGGTTTCTCCCGTCAATTTGCCATCTGGGATCATCAATCACACGACGCTTGCCATCATGTTGCATCAAGCTGGAGAGTACAAGCAAGCTGAAGAGCAGTTTTTATTCGGAGAGTCGTACGCGAATTCTTTCCTGAATCAAAACGGTGAATTAGACGGAGAAGTGATGCTGCTCATCTTCGAATCGCAAGTCACGCGAGCGAAAAACTGTTTTCATCTCGGCAACACGGTCGGCGCGCGAGACTTTTTCCACGACGCCAAGTTCTATCTGAATACGGAAAAAATGCATGAACAATCTTTGATGTGTGCGATTACGTTGACCAATGCGAAAATTAATCTCGTGGAAAACTTTACCACTCCGGAGTCGTTTCCGTCGATGGACGCTCACATGGCATTCACTAGAAATATCGACTTTCTGATTCACGAACTCTCATCGTCGTACGGTGATCTGTTCGTGCACAGTCCGAATTCATGGTCGACCTCATCGCGTCGAGACGAATCGTTAGACACGACGCTGGACAAGGACGTTACCGAACCGATTACTCTGGCGAAAACAGACGGGTTGTACATTAGAATTTTACACAACACGGCGATCCTTTTGAATCTGGCGAAGAAATTTGAAGATGCGCTTGTTGTCTTGCAGAAGATCAAAGTTATCAAAGGGTACATCAAATCTTCGAAGCAGAGCGACAATGTTCTGGCGCAAGATCTTTTTGCTCTGACCGACTCTTTCTTTGTGGATAGCTTGTTCGTCGAGGCCTTCGCAGGAATCGGTGACGTGGCGAAAGCCGGCGAAGCGCTTGATAATATGTTCGACAACAGTAAAGGAGATATTTCAACGATTCATACGTGCTGTATGAGTCTGGCCAGAAACGAGTGCGGTGCCAAAATCGTCGCATCCAATCTACCGAAGTTGGTGAAAAGGATGAGCGCCTTCTCAAAGTCAAAAACGGAAGAGCTCATCACAAACATCATAGAAAATCTACTCGACAGAGTCATGGATGTGGACGAATCGTGCGCCTCGGAGATATTGGCCGATATCGAGTCTTTTCTGACGAATAGTGACCTCTTTCGAGAGGTTGGGTTCACCCGCAACGGAAAGTCTCGCGCGTACGCCATCATCTGGAACACGGCGTCCGAAATGTACATGCAAAACAAATACGCGCTCGCTCGATCACTGTTCGGAATGACGCTTCCGCTTTCGTCGCAGCGCAAGGTCAAGGATGCGAGTAACGCCTCCGTACTTGTGATACGTCTGCAGATAATGTGCGATCTTGAAGATGGCAACATTGAGCGAGCGAAAGAATCCTTGCAAAGTTTACTTTCACACAAGAACTCGACAAAACAAAAAGCTCTCGACGTGCCCACGACTTTGCTCAACATCAAATTACAGCTTATATCTGCCGACATGACCGCATTGGCTGAATCTGTAGAATTTTTGGCGAAATCTTCAGCATGCGAAGCCTTGCTTTACGTCGCCGGCGAGCTCACCGACACGAAGCATCATGCCGCTGCCGCGGATGCCTTTCACAAACTTCTCGATATGGTTTTCAGTGGTAACAGTACGGACCAGACGATGAAATACTCAGGTTTCATTTTCTGCAGTTACCTTCGACATCTCAAGGCTTCCGTAGATGGGAAATTTGAATCGAAAGCACTCGCGGACACGGCGGAGCTGTTTCGAGAATTCAATAAACGAGTCAAGCTGGTGGATGCTCCACAAGCGCAATATCTCGCAGATTTTGCATGGAATATCGCTTTGGACGCATTCAATCAATACGAATCCGAGGCTGCGCATAATCTCATGCTTTGCACTGCTTACATCATATCAAAACTGAGTGACAGACCGTTCAACTTGGGAGAAACCGAACTCGAGGAATACACGTATCGACAAGCGGTCGCGTTGCTCTTAGCCGTTGCTTCTCTCACGACGTGCGCGCCGAACGTGAAAACTGAAAGTAAAGAAACTCGAAAAGAACGCGAAAAGATGAACATCAGCCGTTCAAAGGCTGCCATGGCGCAACTGAGAGTTATCCTGAAAAACAAAACGAGTGAAAAGTATGCGGCGTTACAACAGATTTCTCACGTTCTCGAGTACGAGATTGCGTGCGCCAAACGCGACGTTACGCTACAAAACAAAATTATCAACGCGCTCGTGCAAGAACTCGATGAAAACCACGGCGTATTGAATGTACTGTTGATGATTGCCGATCGAGGCGCGTTGATGCGAACTTCTGATTTGATCACGGTTTCGCACGCATACGAAAAAGTTGCGACGTTTCTGAGAAGAATGTCGTTGGATAACGGACCTATCATCGGGCGCGTGATGAGAAAGCGCATTCAACTCTCGTCACGCATCAACAAGAGCAGTGATGATGTGATACACTCGCTATACGATGAGGCGACTGAGCTACTCGAGGTGTATACGTCGTATCCGCCGGTGGAGGCGCAATGGTTGCTATCGACGTGCTTCAATCGAGCGGTAAGACACGAACGTTCAATGCGTACCAAACAAGCGATTGAATGGCTGAACCAAACGCAAAAGCTCATGAATTCCTTACAAGATATCTTACCTCAAGCCATAGAAACGTACTCGACCATCGTGAGCGACAACTTGGCCATGCTGACTATTGAGCTCGACGCTGCTGAATAATATTTGTAATGTTACACGACTAACCTATGAATCCTCAATCGGGTTCTTATCATCTATTTTGGACGCTTTTCGCTCTTTGAACGCTTCGATGGCTCGCGTCAGCTCTATGAATACTCTTGAAGCTTGCGTCGTGGTCATCGTGGTCAAGCGCATGAAGGGCTCGTCGTAGTGTCGAATCGGCACGATGATATCGGCGCTTCTCCATCCGAATTCGTGTATTTGCGGAGCTTGGCTGGACGATACCAGGCTCGCATAAGTTACGCTTACACCAGGTCCCCGCACAGGTAAAAAAAGACACGACTCACTGGCGACAGTAAACTTACCCATGTCGCGCGATAATCCGTGTACGCGAGCGCACACCACGTCGGTTACGAAATCATCCCCGACTGGAAGTTTCGGTGATTCCATGGTGTGAGCGCTTCTCACCAAATCTTCAGCGTCCGACGTTTCCGACAGCGCCTCAGATATTTGCGTCACCTGCACGTCCTGAATGTACACCGGCCTGAGCAAGAAACACGGATTGGTACGAATCACGGCGACACACGAATCTCTCTCTCGCGCCTGAATGTTCAGCTCCGTGTGCATGCCGCAGAATTCACTGAAGACGAACGATTGACGATCGTCAAACGTAATGCGCACGCCTGGGGTACCATCAGCGGCATCGATTCGCGTGATGTTCGCGATACGCCGTATCTCTCGGACAATCGCGGTTTGACTGTCGTGCGGGTGATCTATGCTCGTGCCGGACGTCGAAAACGCGAGCTGCGTTGACGTGACGCAAAATCTTCCGATGAGTCCAGAGCTATCTCGACACACCCACGCACCCATCAATGTTTTCACGCTCGTCATGCGAGAGCCGAAGACGGCTCCTAAGGTCATCCTCATGATGACTTTGCTCTGCTCGTTGTAAATGTCTATGGCTGTCTTGTCGTTTGAACGTTGTTGCAAAAATCGCAATATGTCCTGCACGGATACCCCGCCTATCTCTCTGACTCGTATTTGCTTCCCGCCCGCCGCCGCGATGGCGCTTTTGAGTTCACTCTTCAGTTGCCAGAACTCACGCACGACCTCAACGGTCGGCGTAAACCATAAATCCAACAAGCGTCGCAAACGGCCCTCGCCCGTCTTTAAAATTGAAATGGGCTCTCCGGCGCCGTCGCAATGGAAAAAGTCTTTGAAAGCCGTCACGAGTTCGACGACGAGCGAGTGCTGCGTCTCCGTCAACTTTGGTAGACCCTTCCAATTCTCGTGCGATTCGAGAGATCCTTCCTCCATCGGTCGATGTAAAACGAGCTGTTCGATGGCGTCGCAGACGCCTCGATGCATCGACGACAGCACGAGCCGGAATGCTCCCGATGAAAGCCTCTCGTCCATGAGCTTGAGCTCCGAGTCAATCATGGAGAAGATAATTTTAACCGCACCCGATCGTATTTTTGGTTCTTCTTCCAGAATGGCCACGCGTACGAACGGCGCGATCCTCTCTTCCACGAATTCCGTCAGCGACGCGATGACGTTCGCTCTCGCCGTACGAAGCTTCTGCACGATTCGTATCGCAAAGAAATCGGCATCCAACACTCGATCGTCCTTGAACATGGGATCGTCATCGAATATGTTCTGGTCGTCGTCCATGGCATACTCGGGACCTTTGTGATTTTGGAACATAGCGGCAAACTCCGCCTTTGACGAACACCACAGGAGCGGCATCTCTTCCATGAATGGCTCGATGGTGAGCACGCACTGATGGATGTTGCTCAAACGCGTGTAAAATTCCTTATCAACCAAGGATTTAATCTCTGTGATTCTCGACGCGGCCGTGATCTGCCCGGTCGCCTGCTTCATCAAACTCGAACGCGCCTTTTGAATAGATTCCAAGCACGAGGCTTCGTGAACGTCTACGTACGTCTGCAGCACCTCGTAGCACATTCGACTGAGTAACGTCGCGTTCAACGCCGCGCGATCACCGTGTAACAAGTGAATCTGCGCAGCCTTGTTGATGTTGTAGAGCACGCAGAAAATATTGACGCAAGACATGCTGTGCATCGCACCGCGTTCGATATCGATGGGAATCGGGTTGGACTTTTCGCCGTGCATCTCCCATTTCACCCAATCGACCAACGCGTCACGCACTTTGGCTAACGTTTCGTCCAACGCGGGTTGTAGAAGCACGTCAATAAATCTAGAAGAAATGGGTATCATCGCGTCTCTGAGATTTCGATGCTTCAAAAGCTTCCTGTACGTCGATAACGCGTTATCCAGACTCATCATCGCCGAATCGTACTCGGGCGGATCCCTCACGTCTCTGATGACGCGAAACGTTTCGGCGAAAATATCAGAGATCATCGTCGTCATGGACATGATCGCCTCTGAGAGCGCGTCCACTTCCGACGGAAACACGGAGAGTATTGCACCGTCGAGAGGAAGACGTTTCATCGCCTTGCGGATCAAATTCGTGATCCCCGCCACCGTCGGCGGACTGTGCGTTCGATTTTCCCTAAACAGGTGTTCGGTGCAACGCATTCGAGCAGATTCTCGCACAATTTTCTTTAAGCGTATGATGAATCTGGTTCCAGAAATTCCACCGAGCGTCAACGCAAATAACGGAATCGCCGCGCGCGCGATTTTCGCGCTTTCTTCCATGTCGAGAGCGTCGACGAGTTCTTGTTCCGCAACCTTCGCCGATGGTAAAATATGGCGCAACTCATATTCAATCTGTGTCGACATCAGCGAGGTCAACCGTTCGAAGCACTCTTTCTCTGTGGATGTCAAACGACCCAACGCGTGCGCCGCGCTCACTTCCATCATCGGTCGACGCAAACGCTTGAGATAATCAACGTTGAAACGCCAAGCCGAGGCGAGGGTAAAAATTTCAGCCAACGCAGGCACCGAGTAGCAGCCTCCGCGCAATTGCACAACGGAGGACAAAATGTGTCGCCCGTTTGCGACTCTGGCGTCTCGCAACGCGACGTGTAAATCTGCCATGTCTCGCAGGATATCGCCTCGCCCTGAGGTGACGGGGGCACCTTCGCGTTGAAACGTTTCGATAAATTTATCGACGTAAATCACCGCCTCGCCCGCTACCTTCTTTGCCGTGCCGTCATCCGTTGGGCGCTCGATGGGTACTCTCAACTCGTGAGGTCCGTCCTTTCGCGTCGTCTCCGACAACTCCGCGAGTTTTATCGTGGCACGCCCCTTGCAGTGATCGCCGAGCGCGTCGGCGCTCCGGCGCATGACGGAGCAAGATGCTCCGACTGCGGCGCGCATTCGAGAGGGAGCGTCGGATGTCCCGGAGTCCGTCACCGCGTCGCTCGAACGGGCGCCGTAAAAACTAATCTCGATGACACCATCCCACGAACCGGTGAGTGCCGGAGTCATCGCGTAAAATCGTGCGGTGCTATCCAACACCGACTGGGACGTCGAGGCGTACGACTCGGCGTTCCCGGACTCGCGCGCCAGGCGAACGACACACGTCAAGCGTTCCTCGTTCGACACCGCGGCCGACACCACGCTTTCCGACGGCGCGTACGCACTGTATGTTTCATCGTCTGTCAACGCCGACGTTTCCGAAGAGCAACACGAGAAGATCCCACCGCTCGTCTTTTTAACCATTCGCGCCGCCGGGACGCTCGGTTTGGGATTTTGCGGCGTCTCGCTTCTCTCCACCTCGATCAGCGTCCCCACGCACACGCGCACGGTGACACATCCGCGAGCCTGGCGCGCTCGAAGATGTTTCAATTGCGCCACCAATCGTCGTAACACGTGATTCAACGCGTCCTCGTGCTCGCCGTCTCCCTCGAGGAGACGCTGTTCCAAATCTGCCACCCGTCGTTCGCACTCATCGATGGCGCTCTCGCACGCGTCCAACGCCTCGTTCACGGCCGTTCGCCGCGCCTCACCCCGAATCCCTAGCGCCTCCAACACCGCCGCGACCTCTCGCAATCGATCCTCGAGACTCGATTCTTCCTCCGTCTCGTTCGCCGCCGAAGGAATCAACAGCGCGCGACACGCCTCCGCGACGAGCTCCCGCGTCGACCCTCCGTCTCCCACCAGCGACGCGGCAAATCGCTCCAACACCTCCGCGTGACTCTTCTCCGCGCGATGCGCGCGCTCCCGACCGAACGCGACGGCGAATCCCTCCAGCGGTCGCGCGTCCCACCGCCGCGTCGTCCCGTTCGCCGACTCGCGTCCCCAGAGTCCTCCCTCCGACGCGTGAAACGTCGAACACGTGTGCGCGCGCCACGGATACGCGTCGAAATCGCAATCCGCGTCCCTCGCGCGCGACACACTCGCGCGAGGGACGCCGGCGTCCATCACGATTGAATCGAATCAATCAATCCAAAATGTCAGAGACGCACGACCGTCCTCGTTCGTTCACGCGCTCGCTCGTTCGCGCCCCCGTCGTCGCGCGCACTCTTCGCGCGCACTCTTCATGCGCGCTCTTCACGCGCGGTCTCTCGCCTCTCGTGTCTCGTCGCGCGCGCGCGAATGACGCCATTTCGCGACTCGAGCGTCATCATTCATTCATGTCCGACGGCCTCGTGTGCGGCGAGATCGTCTCGTGCGACGCGATCGAGGGCAAGGATAAGCTCAAGCGTCTCACCGTGCGCGTCGTGGACGGGGACGACGACGACGGCGCGCGCCTGCAGATCGTCACGAACGCGCCGAATGTCGACGTGGGAAAACGATGTGTGGTGGCGAAAATCGGTTCGACGCTTCGCGACGGCACCGAGGTGAAAAAGGCGAGCGTGGGCGGGGTGACGAGCGAGGGCATGCTCTGCGACAGCGCGATGTGCGGATGGTCGGGCGGCGGGGCGGGAGCGGCGGCGCTGTTGCCGGGAGATTTCCCACTGGGGGCGGCGCCGCCGTCGTCCAGGCCGCGACTCGACGGGAAGTCGAACGACGACGCGGGCGACGACGAGGCGGCGAGACGCGCGCAGAAGATGAAGGAGAAGGAGGATAAGAAGAAGGCGCTGGCGGAGAAGCGCGCGGCGCGGGACGCGGCTCGAAAGGCAAAAAAGGCGGGCGAGGGCGGGGATGCGTGAGCGAGCGGCGGGCGTCCCCGGCGGGAATTCTCGACTCGAGGGCGCGACGCGCGTGGATATCGGCGTTGAACGCACGCATTCGTGTGTACACATGTATCGTTTCTATTTATTCCTTTATCATCGGTCGCTCGTTCTCCTCTCGGTCCCCGGCGTCCCCGGCGCGGTCGTTCGCTCGCTCGTTGTTGACATTGGAGACGAAAAACGTTTCAAAACGCTCGACCTCACACTCGTTCGGGCGGCACCGCGACGCACGCCGTCATGAGATCGTTAAAATGTACCACGTTCGCTCTGTTCGTCGTTTTTGCGTGCACGCTCGCGTCCGCGTCGACGTTGGGCGAAGAATTTGTCCCGGAAGATTCCAGTTCGTTACTCTCGAGAAATGTTCGAGAAGAAACCGTCGCGACGAGCGTCGACGCCGGGGACCTCGCGGTCCAAGTCGGGGATCCCGTTCGCGCGGACTTGGATGAATCGTCCGTCGCTTTCGTCTCGAACGGTGACGATTCGAAGATTGTCGATGGAGCCGTCGGGGACGCCGCCGACGAGACCGACGCGTTCGACGTCGTCGTGTTCGACGCGGTCGACACGTTCGCGAACGTACCGAGACGCGCCGGTCCGTTTTTCATGCACGATGATTGGGACGATGACCTAGTCGCCGTGTCGCAGTACTCGTACGTGTCGTCGTACGATACCGAGCCGTACGTGAGTTTTCCCGTTCGATCGACGGCGTGGATGGACGCCGACGAGACGTGGTGCCTTTTGTGTCAAAACTTTTTCGCCAATCTCACGTTCGCGCTGATGATTTCTGTGTTTGTTGTCGCCGGCATATACTATCTGCTGATCGAAGACGACAACGAAGATGACGATGACGACCACCACGCGTGTCGGTGTTGCAAAAAATCCGGCGCGATCGTCATCGATGTGGCCGTGTTGGACGAGCTGAGAGCCGCGGCCGCGCAGCACGATGCGAAGACGTGCGGCGATGAACCGATCAAGTGCGAAACGAAAGACACGAAGAAGATGTGAACGACTCGAATCACGCGCGTATTTCGATTTACGAAAATTTGATGAATACCATTGCAACTTGTTTTTCTGAAATCGACTAATTTACGGCGGCTCCTTGCTCAGTCATCAATCGCTCGGCGATGAACATGTCCTCCGGCGTCGTCACCTTGAGGTTGAAATAACTTCCGGGCGTCACCTGAACGCGCTCACCGAGCGCTTCGACGATGGACACATCGTCGGTCACCTCCAAACCTTTACTATTCACGAGATTGTAACCGTCGCGCAACAGTTGCGGGCGCATCACCTGCGGCGTCTGCATCTCCCACAATCGGCTGCGATCGAGACCCTTATCGATGCTCAAATCCTTGTTAACCTCCTTGATGGTCGCCTTGCTCTGCACGGCGAGAACCGCCGCGCCGTACTCTTGCGCGTCGTTGAAGCAACGTCTCGCATCCGTCGCCGAGCACAATGGACGCGCGCTGTCGTGGATCGCCAAGAGCTCCGCGCCCTCTCTCGCCGCTTGCATGCCGTTAAATACGCTATCTTGCCTCTCTTTCCCCGGTCGAGCGAACACCAACGGCTTATCGATCGAGACGCTCTGGAACACGTCGTCGTAGCTCGGGTCGCACACGACGATGACTTCTCCAACCTCCTCCATCTTCGCAAACTTCTCGAGCGACCACAGCGCGATGGGCTTCCCCATGAGCGGCAGGTACTGCTTCGGCATGTCCGCACCCATGCGTTTACCGACGCCGCCGGCGAGCAGGACGAAGGTCTTCGCCGACGACGCGTCGTTCACCGTCGTCACCGTCGTCGCCATCGTCGCTCTCGCGCGTCGTCGAGTGCCGTCGCCGTTCGATTCTATCCACTCTCGAGAACCGGTCGCGCGTCAGTGGCCGCCGCGCGCGAGCGAGGCGAGCGAACGAGACGACGAACGGAACGCGCGTCATGGCGATCGCGCGCGTGTCCATCGCGTCCTCTTCGACGTCGTCCACGGCGTCGCGCGCGCCCGTCTCGGTCGCGTCCCGGTCGCGCGCTTTTCACGCGCGAGGAGGGGTCGCGCAGACGCGCGCGCGCGCCGCGCGCGCACCGCGCGCGAGCGGCGAGGAGGGTGATGATGCGCCGCCGCCGGCGCGACCGAATCCCAACCAGATGCTCGTCATCGTGCCCCCGCACCCGCTGTTGAAGCACTGGTTGGCGGTGGCGAGAAACGTGCAGACGCCGGGACCGATTTTCCGCGCCGCGCTCGCGGAGATCGGGCGAATTCTCATCTACGAGGCCGGGAGAGAGTGGTTACCGACGTTTGAGGCGCAGGTGCAGGGTCCGCTCGCGATCGCGGACGTGGAGTTTGTCAACCCGGAGAAGCCGGTGAGCGTGGTGCCGATTTTACGCGCCGGTTTGACGCTCCTGGAGGAATCCTCGAGCGTGCTCCCGGCGTCGGTGACGTATCACCTCGGGTACGTCCGCGACGAGGAGACTCTTCAACCCAAGTTGTACCTGAACAAACTTCCCGAAAAGTTTGAAGAGGACGCGCAGGTATTGATCAGCGACCCGATGTTAGCGACGGGCGGCACCATTCTCGCCGCGGTCGAAGAAATCATCTCTCGAGGCGCGTCGCCGAAGAACATTCGCATCATCTGCGTCGTCGCGTGTCCGGTATCGCTCACCGAGCTCAGCAAGCGGTACCCGGGCCTTCGCGTGTACGCGGCGATGATCGACGAACACTTGAACGAGAACAGTTACATCGTTCCGGGTCTCGGCGACGCCGGCGACCGCGCGTTCGGCACTTAACGTCATCATTCTTTTAATTCATTCTTTTACCTCTCGTTCGCGTCTCTCATCGCCTCGTCGACGCTTTTCGCCGTCCTCGCGCGTCTCGTCCCGCTCCCCGGGGCCTCGCGGCGCCGAAAAGCGTCCCCAAAGGCGGCGGCGGCTGCGCGCGTCATTCGTCTCCGCGCGTTCGCGATGGCGCCCGCGCCGCCGTCGGTGCGATTCACGGGGGCGAAAGACTTTCGCACGCGCATCTTGGTGAGCGTGTTATCCGGGAAAGCGTGCGTCATCCGCGACATTCGCGTCAACGGCGGGGACGCGGAAAACATCGGTCTGCGAGACTACGAGGTGTCGCTGCTGCGGTTGATCGATAAGCTCACCAACGGGACGAAGATCGACATCAGCGAGGATGGGACGGCGGTGCGGTTTAACCCGGGGGTGGTCAAGGGAGGACGTCGGTTGACGCACGAGTGCGCGACGAGCAGAGGGATTGGGTATTACGTGGAGCCGACGTTGGCGTTGGGGCTGTTCGCGAAGAAAGCGATCGATTTGACGCTCACGGGGGTGACGAACGACGACGCGGACGTGAGTGTGGATGTGTTTAGAACGGTGACGCTGCCCATGCTGAAGAAACACTTTGGTATCGACGATGGGTTGGCGTTGGAGGTGGAGCGGCGCGGGTGTCCGCCGGGAGGCGGCGGGAGGGTCAAGCTCTCGCTACCGATCGTCAAGGCGCTGCCGACGCTCGATTGGTGCGATGAGGGATTAGTGAAACGGGTTCGAGGCGTGACGTTCACGTGTAAGGTGTCGCCGCAGAATGGGAATCGAATGGTGGACGCGGCACGGGGCGTACTCAACGCCTTCATCCCGGACGTGTACATTTTTACAGACCATCACGTCGGACCGGAGGCGGGGAACAGCCCGGGCTATGGCTTAACCCTCGTCGCCGAAACCACCACCGGGTGCGTGCTCGGCGCCGACGCCGCGTCCACCGCGTGCACGTCCGCGATGTCCGAGGCGTCCAACCTGGACTGGGCGAAAGACGCCGAGGGCCGCGTTCCCGAAGACGTCGGTCGCCGCGTCGCCGAGGCCCTCGTCGCCGAGATCCAACGCGGCGGCGTCGTCGATAGTTCTCACCAATCCCTCGCCCTCATCCTCCTCGCCATCGGTCCCGAGCAGGTGTCTCGCGTCCGCCTCGGCCAGCTCACGCCGCGCGCCGTCGAGACCCTCCGCGTCCTTCGCGCCTTTTTCGGCGTCACCTTCCACGTCACCCCGGAACCAGACAGCGGAACCATCTTCTGTTCCGTCGTTGGCGTCGGCCTCGTCAACCTCGCTCGACGGAGCACGTAGCGACATCATAGCATAGCCGTCGACGCGTGAGATTCCCGCCTCCCGCGTGTAACTCCCAGCCCGCCGGGGCGGCGAAAAAGTGAACCGTCACTTCACTCCACCGCGCGCGACCATGTCCGCGACGTCCGACGCGTCCGCGACGGCGCGCGCGCCGCTCGAGGGCGCGAAACCGCTCGAAGATGTAGACGTCGTGGATCTCCTGCGCCGAGCGTACACGGCCAAGGAGCTGCAAGCGCAGTACGCGGACGCGTTGGGTCGAAAAACGACGTGTCACAATAAAACGTGGATTCTCGAGAAGATCGGCGAGCGCGCGTCGCTGAGGGAGCACGCGGCGGCGCTGATGCCGGACATACGTAGAAAATTTCTTAAGGGGATACCGACGGTGAACGTACCGCGCGGACGGGCGAAAAAGGCGAGGAAGAGGGTGAAAATGGTGAAACGCGCCGGGGAATATTCCGCCGTCGGCGGCGTCCCGAGACGCGCGGACGCCGAGCCGACGCCGGTGAATCAGGAGACGTCGACGTCGTGTTGCACGCGAACGGATGGAAAAGGGTGGCGATGTCGTAGACCGACGATTGATGGGACGAAACACTGCGCGCTGCACGCGCTCAGGGGCGTTCGGAAGCCTCTGAGGCGGCTGGACGGCGGCGACGGCTCTCCGGAGACGGTTCCCGCGAGCGTCACCGCGACGTTCGCGCCCCAAACGCCGGATGCGTCCTTTGCGCGAGCAGTGAATCAACAGGTGCGCGCGGTGCTCGCGAATCCATCCTTCACCGCGTCTGGAGTGCCCGCGCGGGTGAAATCCGAGTCGTCCTCTTCGTCCGCCGTCAGTCATCCGCCGCCGCGAGACGGCGACTCCCTCGCCGACCTCAGCGCAACGTCCGTCCTCGTCGCCGCGGAGATTCTCAGAGCGCTCTCCCACGGCGTACTGACTCCTCCTCCACCGATTCACGCCGGCGATCGGTTGTACAATGCGTAAAAACATTTCCTCGTAGCACCTTTGTTGTTTTCTCAGGACAGTTGTCCAAAATCCCGCGATCAGTCCTCAGTGCGCCCCGCACGCGTCCAGTGCGCGCCGCCCCCTCACGCGCGGAGGTATACCCTCGCGACGTCGTTCGAGAACGACGATCGCGCGTTCGAATCGCGCGTCGAATCACGGTGACGCGCGCGAACGGCGTCAGAGTACGGTAATCGGACGATTCGCCGATGTCGTCCCGAGAGGATGATTCCGTCGCGCACGACGATGCGAACACGATTCGCATCCAACACTCGGCGCACATACCGGTCGGGTTGAACTTTTTGCAGGATGCGGCGATACAGTTGATCCCGGAGCGCGATCGTGGGAAGGTGAACGACGTCATTCGCATGGTCAGAAGCTTGTTTCACTTTGGAGCCATGGAAAAGAGGGATAGGATCAGGCGTGATTTCGCCCTGGCGAACGTGCGCGCGGGGGAAGAACGAAGCGTGGGGTATACCGATGAGATTCTCGGTCCGACGCTGTTCGAGTCGTCGAGCATGGATTTCGTCGGGGAGTTTTGCTCACTCATGGCGGACGCCGAGTACACGCTTCTGACGCAAAAGGAGTGGGAGTTGGCGAGCGCCGAAGACTTCATGTTCACTCTTCCCGTACACATCAACTGGTCGATTCACGATGGATCGCTCTTGAAGCTCTTCTTGAGCAAAAACCCGATGCTGGCGAGCGGTTTACCGCAGTTCAGCGAAAAGGCTTTGGTGTTCAAGCGCGGCACGGGCATGGCCACGGCGAAGGGCCTCTTCATCAACGAAAAGATTGAGTTACTGTTAGAGATGCTCGTGAAAGAACCGTTAATGAAGCTCATGGGGATCGCCAAGCCGGTGTTCGTGAACGCGAGTTCGAGGGATTCGAAAAAGTCTTTCGGACAAGGGAAGCAAGTCGAAGACAGAAACGCGATGGTGGTTGAACGTCTGACACTTCGACGATTGATGCCAAACATCCTCACGCTGCTCCGAAAGCTCTTCTCCACCTTAGAGATACAAGAACCGACGTTCAAGGAGGTCGTTCTGCTGTACCGCATGGCGAAACCGCGCGATGGCGATCCCGCGGGACCGTCCGGATGCGGTCCGCTCATTCTCAAGTCTTTCAACGACATCCCCATGGCTGATCTCGAGATGATTTTCCCGGAGAAGACAGTGTCCGTGAAGCTTCGCGAGATTATCCAGAACGGCATCGCGATTGTGATCGCGATAGGGACCTTAATGTGGGCTTTCGTGACTGGTGAAATTTGGACGTCCAAGGTGCAGACGCTTCTCATCGCGTGTGCCGGTAAGCTCGGCCAATCCTACACCGCCGTCAACGTCGCCAAGACGCGATACGCCGGTATGATGTCGAAGGAAATCATCGACAAGAGCGGCAACTCACAGACTGGATTGCTCATGCACCTCCTAGAGTCGATGGAGGACCAAGAGTGCAAGGAGATGATGTTGGCGTACATCATCCTCACCGTCAGAGGCAAGAGCATGACGCTCAAAGAGATCGACATCGAATGCGAACAATTCCTGAAAAAGGTCTTTGGCATCGATTGCGATTTCGACGTCGAGGGCAGCATGATCAAGCTTCTCCGCGAAGGTCTGGTGGAACAGAGAGCCGGCGTCTTGTACGCCGCGACGCCGCTCAAGACGGCGCTCGCGCTCCTCGACAACAAATGGGACAATATTTTCGACTATAATCTCGACTCAGGCGACACCGGCCGCGCGAAGGCGCTCTCGAGCTACGCCAACGCGCACCCGGACACGCTCGAGGCCAATCTCAGAGACGCCCTCAACGCCACCGACAAGGAACGCGCGAAAGTCGTGAGCGACTTGAAGTCGCAAAACGACGCCCTCAACAAGGAGGTCGGCGCGCTCAGTTCTCAACTCAAGGGTTTCAACTGGAAATTTTCCTAGACCGCGTTCGAGACGACGCGCACCGCCGTTATGAAATACTCCAATCCCCAAACGCTCGACTCCGTTCGTCCGCGCGCGTCTCGAGCTCGTCTCGAGCTCGTCTCGCCGCGACCATCCGCACACCCTCGCGCCCCTCCCCCTCGGAGACGCGTCGCCATGTCGGACGAAGAGCTTCCGAGGGCACACGTCAAGCGCCTCGTCAAGGCCAAGCTCTGTTCCCTCGACAACGTCGACGCCAAGGGTCAATCCTTTGAACCAAACATTCAAAAAGAAGCGCTCATCGCCTACGGCGAGTGCGCCAAGATATTCATCCACTACCTCACCGCCACCGCCAACGACGTGTGTCGCGATCACAAGCGTTCGATCATCTCCGCCGAGGACGTCCTCGCGGCGATCGACGAGTGCGATTTCCCCGAGCTCGTCGACGACGTGCGAGGGACGCTGAGCGCGTTTCAGAGCGCCAAGAGGAAGAAAAAGGCGAGCGCGGGCGCTTCGAGCGCGGGCGCGGAGGCGTCGAGGGAGGACGCGGACGGGAAACCGTCGTCGGACGTCGAGGGCGAGGACGCGGGGGCGTAGACGATCGTCGCGTCGCGGCGCGTGTAGAAACAACTTCAGACTATTCTAGCCTCAGGCATCACCGACAAAACGCGAACGCGGGCGCGACGTCCGCAGAGCGAGGCGCGTCGCGAGGGTGGGCGCGAGACGCGCGCGCGCGAGGAGAAAACATCGCGTCGCGCGTGTCGACGTCGAGGGACGGCGTCGACGTCGTCGCGCGCGCGCGAGAGCGGGCGTCGAGGGACAGCGGTCGGTGGGTATAGTGTTAGTCGATTTCGGCGTCATGTCCGCGATGCGCGCGCTCGTGAGCGACGCGCTCGGTCGGTCGAGTAAAACCACGCGGTCGGCGGAGCTCGCTCGAGCGGTGTACACGCTCAAGGCGACGCTGTATCTGTTGACGTGGGGGGCGTCGAGCGGATTGATCATTCTGGTGAACGACGCCGTGTTGAACGCGTACGACTTTCCGTATCCGATCGCGGTGAGCGCGACGGGACCGCTCGTGTCTTGGATGTTGGCGGCGATGATGGTGATGACGGGAACGGTGCGATTAGAGCGAGTGATGACGGTGAGGGAGTGGTTGTTGACGGTGTTTCCCATCGGGTTCTTCACGGCGGTGACGTTCGCGGCGGGTAACCAGTTGTACCTGTACCTGAGCGTGAGTTTCATACAGATGATGAAGTCTCTGTCGCCGTGCGTGGTATTTTTTATGCTCGCGTTGGCGGGTTTAGATACGGTGACGAGGGAGAAGGTTATATCGGTCGCGACGATGACGCTGGGCATGTCGGTGGCGTGCGCCACGGAGGAGACGTTTACGATTTTGGGATTGGCGTTGATGATCATAGGAGAGGGGGCGGAGGCGATGCGGATGGTGCTCTTTCAGCACTTCATGGGCAATCGCGGATTTGGATTGTTAGAGGGTTTATTTTATACGTGTCCGGCAAACTTTTTCTTTCTGTCCATTGGCGTGGCGGTGTTCGAGCAGCGAGAGATCACGCTGCGAGGCGACCTGAGAATCGTACGCGAAAATCCGATGCCTTTCATCGCAGTGTCGGTATTAGGATTCATAGTCATGGTGACGACCTTGGGGGTGATCAAAACGTGCGGTTCGCTCACTTTTAAAGCTGCGGGACAAGTTAGGAACGTCGCCATCATCATGTTGAGCGTCATCTTCATGGGCGAGAAGACGACAGTTCTACAGCTGGTGGGTTACGCGATGAATGTGATGGGTTTCGCGTACTATCAAAAGTACAAGACGGACGAAGACGTCGGTAAGTTGACGGATGCCAGCGATGACGACGTGGCGGCTGAAAAGCTCCTCGATTCGCCGCGGTCTGGTAGCAACGGATCGATGGAGTAAATAAACACACAACCGTCGCGTCGCGTAGAATTCAATTTGTAAACGTACTTGATGCTTTGATTAATCGTCGTCTAATGTTACTTTTGGTGGTGTCTTCTACTAAATCGGTGATCCGTTCGTTTAGTTCTCGGCAGAAATGTTAGATGATGAATCCGTCTGGAATCGTCGCGCCTCCTAGGATGGTGACGATGCCGTCGGAGATGACGTAGCCATCTTCGCTTCTGTCGATGTTTTGGACGCCTGCTTCGTTCAAAATTCGCACGTTAGCACCGATCACGGCGTCAGAATCGACGATGCATCGACGAATCACCGTGCCTTCGCCAATGTCTTGTTCAGCTTGCGTCCGTTTCATGATTTCGTCGCGACCGACGATGACGGCGCCGTCGAGTTCGACGTTCTTGGCGATCACCGTGCACGGACCGATGACGGAGTCGACAATCTTCGCGCCGTCGTTCACGACACAACCGTCCGAAATGATCGAACCCTCGGTCAAAGACGACCCGTAAAACGTCGTCGGAGGTAAAAAGTTTGGTTTGGTATACACCGGGCGACTAAAATCCAACAGGGAAGCCGCCTCGCCACCCGTCGCCGCCGAAATGTTAGCTTCGTAAATGTCTCTGAGGCTGCGAAGCGGCATCCAGTAACCGTGGTGCTTGAACGCGAACACGTCACATCCATGTTGCACGGCGTACGGAATGACATCTCTTCCGAATTCGTGTCTTTCGTCGTTCGTCGCGGCTTTCGACTCCTTCAACAGCGCGTCGAGCACCGAGTTGTTGAATACGTACACACCCATGTTTGCGTTGAGCTTGCAGTCTTCCAACTCTTCCGTCGTGCACTGCATGAACTCAACCAACTGGTTGTCGGAAGGCTTTTCGATGAAGGACAACACTCGAGCGTCGGTTTTGTCCACGTCCAAAATTCCCAACGAAGACGCGCTCTCTGGCGAGACGTTGTCGCACGTCGCCACCGTCACGTCTGCCTCCGTCGCGAGATGCTGCTCGAGTAGCGCTTCAAAATCCATCGTGTAGAGTTGCTCGGCGGCCAAGACGATGGTGACGCCGTCGAGTTGATCCGCCGCGCACTCCTCCAGCGAACCGTTCGCTTGCAAGCACGCATCCTCCAATCGCATCTCGTACGATTGCTTCGTGAGTGACCCCTGCGACAAGTGTCTCGCCACGCAGTCCGCACTTCCTATCGACCACGTCTCCCCGTGTTCGCGCGTCTGCGTCGTCGGCAAGACTTCGATGAATCCCGCGTTGTTGTTCCCAAACATCTCCACCGACGGAAACGCGCGATTGACGTGCGACACCAGCGAGTGAGAGTTGTACTGCGTCAGCACGTACATCTGACGCAGACCCGAATTGACCAAGTTCGTCATCGGAAAGTCAATCACCCGATACGTACCGCCCAGGTGCACGGCGCTTCGAGCCCGCGCGCGAGTCAAAGGATTCGTCTCGTCGGCGCCCCCCGCGAGCACGATGCACCGCACGTCTCGCATTTGAATACCTCGATTCACGAATCCTTCCCGTCGCCGAACCGCGTTCCCACGCTTCTTTTTCTCCCCCGCGGTTTCCTTCGTCTTCGCCGTCCCTCTCGCGTCGCCCATCGACAGTCGCATCGCCACTCCCTCCTCGACCGCGTAATCACCGCCTCTCACCGCCTCCTCGCTCGTCGACGACCCGGTCGCGCGCGCATCAAACCTCCCACTCGCGCTTCCTCTTCCGAGCGTCCCTCGCCCCCGTCTCACCGCCCTCTCTCCCGCGTCTCGTCTCCCCGTCGACGTCTCGCCCGCGTTCGCTCCCCTCCGCGCGCGTCTGGAACCTCCACCGCCGCATCCACCCCGCGACGACCCCGAGCCCACCGCGGCGCGCACCACCACCATCATCGCTCTCACCGCTTCAACTCACGCGCTCGCTCGACGCGCGCGTCGGTCGATTCGACGTCGATGTCGATCCGATCGTCCCGCGTCCGATCCGTCCAATCGCGCGCCACGAATCGTTCCTTCGTTCCTTCCTTCCTTCGCTCGTTCGCTCGTTCGCGCGTCGCCGTTCCTTCCACCGAGTCGACCTCCGCGTCGACGCGTCGCGCACTCGCGTCGGTCGTCGATTCGATCGCCCACGCGCGCCGCGCATCACAATTCCATCCATCCGACGCGGCGCGCGCGTCGCGTCACCGTGCGCCCGTATCGACCGCACATCGTCTTCGCGCCCACGTCACTACGACGAATCTCTGGACGTGGACGATATAAATACATACGAGACACGACGCGTCGGCGGGTGCCTTTCCCGGGACACTCGTGTCCCTCCAAACGACCGGTCGTGACTCATAAACGTATCTCGTCTGTATGGAGATCCACAGATGGCCGATGTGATTTTTTTTTTGCATGTAAAACAAAACGCACGGACGTTTTTGAAAAATCATGCGTTCATTCGGTCGGTCGTTCGGTCGGTCGTTCGCGACGGGAGTGCGCGACGGGAGTGCGCGACGGATCGAGTCGTTCGGTGGACGTTCGTCGCGCGCGCGTCGGGTGGACGTCGGGACGGATCGAGTCGAGTCGATTCTGTGATTTGATTTGATTTGATTTGATTCGACGCGACGGTTGGTTCGTGGACGCGATGACGGCGGTGATGGAACCGAGGGGCGCGAGGTCGTGGCGATTATGGCGCTCGGGAGACGCGGGGAGAGTGGATTTGGACGATGGGTCGATCGCGTTCGAGGCGTGGACGATGGGCGAGGGGAGGGATGGGTCCGGGGATTTGGACAGCGCGCGACGACGACGGGACGGCGGGGACGGGACGGGACGGGACGAGAAGACGCGAGAGGCGGTGCGAACGTTGGATTTCTCGAACGCCGGGGGTGAGAGCGTCGGTTGGGACGGTGGTGACGCGGAGGAGGTGGTGACGATGGTGTCGACGTCGTCGTGGGGGTCGGAGGAGGACGCCGCGGCGAGGTACGCGTCGTCCGAGTCGGAGCGATTTGAATCCGAGGAGGAGGACGACGCGTCGGGACGTTTGCGCCGAGCGTTGGATGCGGTCGATGCGGCGTCGAGAGAGGCGTTGGCGCAAAATTTTAGCGCGGTGAGCGTGGTGACGCTGTCGAGAGAGATGAGGCGCGCGAGAGAGGCGGCGGGCGTGGAGGATTTGAGGCGGATGGATTCCGAAGAATCCGAGTCGGAGGACGCCGACGAGTCGCGCGCGGCGCGATTGGAACTGTCTCGAGCGAGGTATCGCGCCAAGGTGGCCGAGGCCGAGGCGGTGATTTTGCGCAGAGAGGCGGATGAGGCGAAGAAACGGTGCGTGGAGACGTACGGCGAGGAGGGCAGGGCGTGGTTGGAATCGCTGCAACTTCGCGTTGATTTGTGGCACGACGAGTGCGAGCGACGTCTGGAGACTCTTCCGGGACGGTACGGCCGAGGCGAATCGAAACTGGACGCGATGGCGAAGGAGACTCAAGTGACGTGGTTGCAATTGCAATCATCGCCGACCAAGCGACCAGTCGATGAGTGTATTTAACAAATAGCTCTGTGTTGTAATGATGCCGCGAGCGAGACGGGGATTTTTGAAATGTTTTTTTTGATCTTTATTTACCTCGCGATCGTAGCATGGCTAACGATCTCTACAGTGTCCTAGCTTCTAAAAGCTTTTTTTTTTGTTCTTTTCTCTTTTCTCGTTAGTTGTGGGAGAGAGTACATGTAACAGAAGTGGTATCAGAGATGAATCATGAAGTGGCGGTTGTCACCGGTGCGGGCTTTGGGATGCCCTCCTTGTCTTGTTGGGGCAAGCACGAGCGAGCGACGGACTCGAAGAGTCGCTCGATTTCCTTGGAACACTTGGTGAACGAGTGTCCCCAGAAGTTGTACCTCGGATTCTTGATGAGTTCGATGAACGTGATGAGTAAACCCCACGGGTGCGGTCGGTTGACGATCAAACGCTCGAGGAGCACTCGCGTGATTTGTTCTTGAATGATTCCGAACCTGGCTTCGGAGAACAAGTACAAAATCACGCACGAGAAGTAGTGCGTGTGACAGTTGGGGTATCGAAGCTGGTTCGCAATGGCGTTGACGAACAGATATCGACCCTCCATGTCGAGCGCTTGCGCGAGCTGCGAGAAGAGCTCCATCGGCGCGCTCTGCGCGATGCCGCTCATCGCGTCCTTGTTGCGGTTGGCTTGAATCGCCTGAACACCGACGTAGAGCGCGAACGCATTCATCAGCGGCACGTTGTACTTGGTGCCAGCCGCGAGCGCGGCGGACGGGGACAACGTCAGCCTATGGATGATGTGTTGGCTCAAGTTTTCGGGCTTGCGCGTCTTCAAAAAGGTGTCCACCTCCTCGCGCAACGGCGACGAACGCAACGCATGGTCGGCGTCAGCGTTCAATCGCGGCGGTTTTTGAATCTCCGGAAGCAAGTCCACCTTCAAGTTGGGCGTGAACGGATCCGGGAGTCTCATGTTGCGAGGATACGCGGACAAGACCAAGTTGCGCAACTGAATGCAGTTGGGCGGGATGATGTCGCAAAAGTTGACGTGGTGGTTGCACAAAAACTCTGGGAAATCGTGCAACAAGACCAAGAACAACCGAAGCATGCCTTTGTACAACAACTTGATGGGCTCGGACAGATCAGCCGTTCGCAAGTGCGGTTCCATGAAGCGCAAGATGGCCGTCAACAGGCGTTGCAACAGCGGCCAACCCTTTTGCTCGTGATCGATCAAGAGTCGAGGCATGAAGCATCGATGCGAGACGAGCTCGAGCCAGGCAAACGCAAAGCCGGGCACGCGAAGCGGTTGAAGCGCCAAGAACGCCGACGCGAACGCGGCCAAAACTTGCGGATGCGATGAGTCCAGAGAGTTGTCCGGGGCGTACATCTCGTTCAGCAAACCCGCGAGGGCGCGGAAGTACGGTCGGGCGTTGAAAGCCACGTTGCGCTCGTCAGTGTCTCGCATCGCCGTGCGAACGACGGCGACCAAGGCGCGACCGAAGAAGGCCAATCGAGACGCCAAAGTTTCTTCTTTGCGTCGGACCAATCGCGTGACGAGACGCACGTACGCATCGATGGCGGCGAAGGAGAGCTGCGAGCTCGCCTGCGGCGTCGAGCTCGGCACCTCGCTGCCGAGACAGTGCGTGACGGCAAGCTCGACGAGAATGCGCAAGAAACGCTCTTGGGTGTCCTCAGCGAGCAGACGGGAGTCGACTAGACGTTGCATGAAAGCGACGCTTGCGGCATCCGTTGGCGGCAAGTCTTGAACGCGAGCCCATTCGTCGAAATGAGCGGCAACCTTTTCTCGCAAACCCGCCGGATCGGGTTGTCCTTGAGCGCCGCCGCTTGACGGAGGAACCTTGGAGGCGGCGGCATCCTTGCCGACTTCTTGCGCACCCTCGGTGGCGCCTTCGGCCGCGGGACCATCCGGTGGTAATGGCGGCGGCGCACCCGGCGGTGGCGGCGGCGGCATACCCGGATACGCCACCGGAGGCGGCGGCGGTTGCGGCTGACCGAACGGCTGTCGAGCAAACGCCGGTGGCGCGCCAGAGGGCGGCGGCGGACCAGACGGCGCGCGCGGAAGCTGCGCAAAGTCGTCGTAAATGCGAAGAGCGGCACTCGGAAGCTGGCCCGGTCTCGGTCTGAGCGACTCCGGGAGGGCAGCCGGGTACCGACCTTGCATGATGGACGTGTCGAAGAACGGTTGGTTGATGCCGGATTCGCGATGCTTCTGGCGAACCAACGCGATGGCGGCGAGCGATTCGTCGATATCGCGGATAGCCTTGGACGAAGCCGCCTTCTCGATGAGAGCGCATCCCAACTCGAGGTTATCCACCGTCGCAGACTGCACGGCGGCTTCGAGCGCAGAAGCCTCGGAGCCGGCGCCGGCGCCGGATTGTTGCAGCAACGCGCGCAACTGGTTCGCGACGCTCGCCTTGAGAGGCTCGCGGCACGTCACCAGAGCGAGAGACCCGGCGAGAGAAGACACCATGAGATGCGCCGCCTTGCGAACGCGGTTGATATCTCCTTCAGTAGCAAAGTCCTTGCGCACCAACTCTTGAGACGTCTTGCATGCGATGGTGACCGAACGCTCAACGACCGGAGCCACAATCTCGCAGATGCCTTGCGTCAAGGCGACCGGCAGGAGTCGAACGAGCGCGGCGCGAGTAGACTCCGGCAAGTTCGGAGCTGCGGCGACGCGAACGTGCGCCTGCATGTTCGGCAACGCGCCTTCCAGACTTTGCACTTGCAAGCGAGTCTTCTCCTCTTCGTCCATGCCACGACCGATGGGCGTTTGAATCGAACCCTCAGAGGGGCCCGATTGCAATGGTACCGGTGCGGCGAAGTTCTTGTCCGCAACAAAGTCAGGATTGTTCTGACGATCACGCATGCGAGACGCGAGCAGCATCGACGGCTCGATATCCTTTATGTTGACATCCAAGTGCTTGAAGAGACGCTCCATCTCGAACTTGAGGTTGAGCTTCAAGTCGCGCTCGTTGTAAATCTCGCAAAGCAACGACAGGATGGCCATCGTCCACGGGTTCGGAGGCTTGAAGATCATGTTATCCTTCGACGGCTCGAGGACTTTCGCGACGAACGGCACGGTACCGATCATGCGTCCGGACTCGTAGCTCTCGAGGATCAACTCCTTGATGTCCAAGTGACGCTGAAGCACCGGCTTTAACTTCGCGATGGTCAATTGTCCTAGCCACGAACCGAGATTCTTCAATAAGCTTCTCTCTCCACTGTTCGTTTTGACCTTGTCACTAGACAGAAGTACCTTGATGTTGCGGTAAGTTGCTTGCAAAATAGCCGCGTCCAGTGTCTTGTCGCCAACCTTGTTGAGCAGCTCCAGGTAGAGCGAGTGGTAGTTCGGCTCAATAGAGGCGCGCTTCACCACGAGATAACCCGCGAACCATTCATACAAGTCCGGAGACACCTTGCCCTTCACTTCCGCCACCTTGTCGTCCATGTTTTCAGCAGACAGATTGTTCACCAAGAAGTGAACCTTATCGGCAGTGGCGGCGTCGGGCTGCTTCGCCTCAGCGCTCGCCGCGACGAGCGTATCGATGTTCAAAGACGTCGCGAAACCACTCGGGGCACCTCCACCGCCAGTAAGCGAGCCAGTACTCTGCGATCGATCAAGCGTCGGAGCGCTCGCACCTCGGTTCGGTGCTCTCCCCGTCGCTCCCGTCGCCGCCGTCTCACCCAGAGGCGGCGGTCCCGGAGGTTGCGGCGGCAAATTCATCGCTGAATCCTTCGAGCGAGGCAAAGGTGAGTTGTTTCCTTCAGTCTCAGTGATGCGTATTCCAGCGACGCCTGCGGCGAGTTGTGCGTCCGCATTGACGGCGGTGTTCATGCTCGGTTCGCTTCGACCGAGCGCCACCGTCGCATCGTTGCTCTTGGAGAAGAGAGGCATCAAGTCCGGGTGCGCCTGCGCGAGATTTGGAATCTGCGCCAGGTGCTGACAGTACTGCGGCCACTCGGTGAGTCGACGCTTGAATTGCTCTAGGGCGTCCGAACCGAAAGCGAACATCTTAGAGCCAGTCGGCTTGCGAAGCGCGTCCAGGACGCAACGCAAAGCGACTCCGAGAGTGATGTTGCTCACGAGATTGTGCAAAATGAGCTGGCCGAAAAGGACCGCGGTAATCCTGAGTTCTTTTTCCGGATACTTCGGAAAGAATTTGTACTCATCAAATAGGTTGTGCACCATGCACGAGAAAATGTCTCGTTCGCGCTGCACCTGACTCGCTCGGAAGTTTCTCAACACTTCCACCAGCTCCCCGATGGATTGTTGCATGGAATAAACGCGCTGGAAATACCGATTTGCTTCCTCCTCAACGTCCGCACTGAATCCCTGCGCGGTGCCAGCCTGCGCCGCCAGGTTTTCCGTGCTCATGTCTCGATCCTTGTTCGGCGAGTTTTGAATCTGGGTGATGAGTTGACGCAACTCCGCCTGCAAGTCTGGCGGCATTCCCTGCGACGCGCCCTGAAGCACCTTTAAGAAAGTCTGCACAACTTCCGGAGACAGTGGCAAACCACCCTTATCACCGCCCTCCTGCGTCGCCCTAGTTCTTAAGAATCGCATGCACGCGCTCACAAAGGCGCCGCCGTTCGCCTTGATCTTCTCCTGCAGCCACAGTTCCAAGTTGACGCCCGCGCGCCGAGACGCGATGGACACCATCTCGATCGCCAAAGGAAACGGCGATCTGTCGATCACGACTTGCAACGCGTTCAACTCCTGGCACACTTCAAAGATTCGCTCGGCCGCCGCCGGAGATGAGGTGTGCGCGTCGACCATGGCGCGAATGACGGCAACCGAGTGTCGACTCCACACGTTGCGCAGCACCAAGCCAGACTTTGGATGGGACGTCGCCACGTACGGAGGCAACAATGCGCTGAAAGCATCGCGAGCCAGCGCGTTGTGATCATTGCACGCCTGCGCGAGCGTGATGCACACCGTCTCTGGCGAGCGTCCCGCGCCCGGCTCGAGCGCCCCCCTCGTCGCGTCCCGGTGTCCCGTCTCGCTCAGGGAACAAAGCGTGGACATGAGATCCAAACACGCCCACGGACCCGCTGACGCCCCCTCAACATCTATGTGCTTCAAGTCCCCCCAATCGCACGTCTCCATCGGTGCGCCCAAGAGTTGGCGCAGCGCCTCAATCTGACCCGTCTGATTCTTACCCCACGGCGCCGCGCACAACGTCTTCGCCGGGAAGCTCTTCCCAGTCGCCCGAGAGTACACATCGCACATCACTTGCAGTGAGAGCGCACTGGGACATCCAAACTCGGGCTGATCGAGCTTTTTCATCGCCTCGTCCCAGTTTAAGTCCTCGTACGCCGCGCGGATGGCGTCCGCCATCACATCCGCGTTCCACGCCGTTGCCTGCAAAGCCTCCGCGCTCGGGGGCGCGATTCCCGCGCTCTTCGCCAGAGACATCAACGCACTCTCACCCTTCGCCCTCTCCAACCCTTGCGCCGTCCTCCCCATCATCCCCACAACCTTGGCGAGTCCGACTTCGTCCAACTTTGGCAATTTCCCTAGAATTTCAATCAACCCATCCGAACGGAAAGCGCACGCGTACCCTAATTCCTCCAGCGCTTCCGCCGTGGACGCCACCGACGTCACCCTCGCAGCATCGCTCTCGCCCTTCGCGCCGCCGTCACCCATGACCGACGACAGACGCGACCGCGCGCGCGCCTCGACCGCGCGAGATCACACCGCACCGGCGACGTCGCGAATCACCGCGCGCGCGTCGCCGTCGCCGTCGCCGTCGCCGTCGCCGTCGCCGTCGCCGTCGCCGTCGACACCGCACGCGTCGCGTCCCTCTCCACGCGCGTCACTCGCGCGCGCACGCACTCGCGCGCGCGCTCCACCGCGACTCGCTCCACCGCGACTCTCGCCCTTTGTCGTCGTCGTCGACGCGCCACCGACGACGGACGCCCGACGGCCGCGCGCGCGCGCGCGTCGTTTCCAACGAGAAATACTCCGTGTACACAACACACTACGTCTGTATACCCCATATTCAAAGACCCGTTTCCAAGATCCACCGACCGTGATGCCGCATCCGCATCCCACGCGCGCGCCACGCGCCCCACGCGGCGCGGGTCCCGGAGACGACGCGACGGGGAAAACTCGCCACGCGTGCGTTTTCGCGCAAGGGGCGAATATTCGAACGTTCGAAAGTCCACCGTTTGGATAATACACGGCGTATATCTCAGTACAATACGACGATAGACCCCCGATCCCACGTCGCCGATCACGCGACGTTTCGAGGCAATCGCAATCGTCGATTCGATGCCCGGCCCTGGCGCGCGCGCGCGCGTGTCGATGCTGGACGGGTGATCGACGGGTCGTGACTCGTCGGTACCCCCCTCCCATCGCCCGCCGGATTTTCCCGCGCAAACCGCGCGGTCGTCTCCGCCGACGACTTTTCCCGCGCGGATGTGTCGTCACCGCGGCGCGGCACTCGTCGACGTGACGTCGGACGCGCTTCGTCGAACGCGCGACGCTCGCGCGATTGATTTTTTTCCGCATCGTCCGATGTATTCCACGGCGTCCCGCGCGTCTCGGCGTCGTCCGAACGCGAGACGCGGCGACGACGACGACGTCGACATCGCGCGCCTCGCGCGCGCGTCGTCGCCGTCGGAGATGATGATGGGGAAAACGCTCGTGGAGACGCACCGCGCGACGCGACGCGCGAGGCGCGCGAGCGCGGAGAAGGAGGGCGCGGTGACGAGAATGAAATTGTCTTCTCGTCGAGACGGTCGCGCGCGCCGCGTCACCGCTCGAGCGGGCGTGAAAGACGTCGACATCGGCGTCTCGGCGACCGAGACGACGCCTCGCGATGGACGACGACGACGGGTGATGAATGATGGTCAACGACGGGCGCGGGTGACGCGCGCGATGGAGGAGGACGCGCGGAAGGGGGCGGATTCGACGGGTGAAAATGTTTCCGCGCCGCGCGTCGCGCGCGAGGGCGCGCGCGCGCGCGAGGGGGGCGGTACGCGCGCGCGCGAGGGACGTCGGCACCCGATGAAGAATCGCCCGCGTGGGCGCGCGTGGGCGGGAAAACGAGGCACTGATCGGGAAATCGACGGGACGTCGGCGTACGAGGACGATTCCGAGGGTGATGAACCCGCGGTGGCGCGGTGGATGATGATCGACGGTGATGAGACGATGACGATGGATGATGATGCGTCGGAGACGGTGATGGTGACCGGGGAGAGAGGAACGACGACGACGACGGAGGACGTCGGCGGCGCGTCGGCGGCGCGCGAGGCGGAGGACGAGCCGACGCCGCCGGCGACGGATGAGGCGTGGGATGTGATCAATTCGTTTCCGATCGTGCGTGGGGATATGGTGATGTGTGCGGGTGATGGTGAACAGTCGTACGGTGTCAACGCGCCGTTCATTCCTCCGGAGTTTATCGAGCGACCGATCGCGGCGGAGGCGGAGGGGAGCGATAACGAGGCGGAGGAGGACGAGGAGGAGGACGCGCGACGATTCAGTCAGGCGATTCGTGAATCGAGTCTGTTGTGCGAAGACGACGACGTATTCGATGACGATATCGGGGCGCACGCGGACTTTATCAGCGAACCGGTCGCGTTCGCGGCTCGACGCGAGGCGAGGGAGCTCGCGGCGGCGGCGCGAGTGCCCGGAATCGATTTCATGGTGAAGAGCGGCGCGCTCCTCTGCGACGACGATTACGACGCCAAGGATGGAAATCTGGAGTGCAGCGCCATGACGAACGTGTCAGATTACGCGTCTGAAGAGGAACACTTCGCGACCGCCGCCGATGGACGCGTGTTCCGCGTCTCTCAAGCGCTCGTCGCGCCGTCGGCGTCCAAGCTCGCCAAGGGACACGGCAAGCACCGTCTCGAGGACAGCGCCAACCGCGGAGGCAACGATAGCGAAGATTCCGACGCCGATCTCGTCGTACAAAGCGCGCGTAAGGCTGTTCCTGGAAAGAAGACTTTAGCCACGAAGCGTAAGCGTCGTCCGGACGCGCCGATTCGTCGCGTCAAGGCGGCGAAAAAGGAAAAGGGATCGAGCGTGCGAGCGACGGACATTTATGTCATGTCGAACGGCAAGAGACAGCGCCGCGGCTGCTTGCACTGCGGTACGGTGAAGACGCCGCAATGGCGCATGGGTCCGGAAGGTAAAAAGACCTTGTGCAACGCCTGCGGAGTCCGTTTCATGAAGGGGATCCTCTAAAGACGAGGACGCGTCTGTTCTGTTTTGTTCTTGGTATCAACGAAATCTGTTTTGTTCTTGTTATCGACGAAAGGAAAAAATATCGTTCCTTCTGGTTTTGAATACAATCTATAGCAAATATCCACATCACAACCCACGCTCCACCATGTACCGCTCGATCGTGTCCACTATGACTTGCGTCTGCGATTCAATCTCCACGTTCACTGTGTCGCCCACCGTCTTGTCGCCGAGCACCGTCACGCGAAGCGTCTCCGGAATCAACCACACGTTGAACCGCCCCGTGTTCTTATCCACCTCGCCGACGGTGAGACTGCACCCATCGATGGAGATGAACCCTTTCGGCAACACATATTTAATCAACGTTGTATCGCTCACCTCAAAAACCACCTTTCTGTTGTGCTCGCTGTCCACCACCTCGACGACATCCGCCGTGCAGTGCACGTGTCCGCTCACCGTGTGCCCACCGATTTCATCCCCCACGCGCGCGCTCCGCTCGTAATTCACCTCACTCCCGACCTCGAGCTTCCCTAAATTCGTCGCTCGGAGCGTCTCGACGATCAAATCAAAGCTCGCGCTCTCGCCGTCGTCCCCGAGCTCGACGACGGTGAGACACGTCCCGTTCACCGCCACCGACGCGCCGATGAGTATCCCATCCAACGTCTTCGCCGGAAACCCGAGCGTCAATCGCGCGAACTCATCGTTCAAATTCTCAAACGACCGCACGCGCGCCTTGCCCTGGACCAATCCCGTGAAGAGCGCGCGCGCGACGCCCGCGCGACGAGACCGCCGTCGCCCGCCGTCACCCCTCGGTCGCCCCACCGTCGTCGTCCCGCGCCGCGTCACGCGCGCACCGGTCGCGAACGCCGAACGGCTCGCTCGCGCGGCCTCTACACCGCGCGTCGTCCGCGTCGCACCGCTCGTCGTCGTCGACATCGCTCGCCCCCGGCGCGCACTGCCGTCGACGTCGTCCCGTCCATCGTTCGTCATACCGATATACGAACGAAAGAACCGAAAAATCTAACCCCAAACACACTCCAAAAGTCCGAAAACCCATATAAAACACACCACCACACCAACACAAATAATACCGTTCAAGCCTCTTTCAATAAAACACAAACACTCGTACACTAACACTTCTCAACCCCATCCACATGTCCCGCCCTCGGTCACGTCCCCGATCGCATCATCGCGCGCGCCGCCGTCGTCGTCGCGCCCTACAAAGTCGCGTTTTATACGCACGACCCGCACCTTTCGAACGCTCACCGCAACGCACCAAGGTACGACGACGCGCTTCGCGTCCCGTCTCGCGCGTCCCGTCGCGGTCGCCTCGCGTCGCGTCGCGTCGATTCGGATCCGGATTCGGACGCATGGCGGCGCATCCGCGCGCGGGCCCATCGCGCGCGGATCGCGGATGGGCGCGCGCGCTCGGGGCGACGACGACGACGGCGACGACGCGCGAGGCGATCGTGGACGCGACGCGGTGATGTGAAAAATTCGCGCGCGCGAACGGTGACGCGCGAGCGCGGTGGGACGGCTCGCGCGCGACGCGAGAGGGACCGACGAGGACGCGCGGAGAAGGGCAAGATGAGGACGGGCGATTGACTCCCGATCGTCGATCGATCTCGATCGGGAACCGCGGTGGTGGTGGTCGTGCGCGCGGGGGTCGAGCGCGCGTGGGGGACGAAGGGAAAGAAAGAAAGGGAGGAATGCGTCGCGCGCGATGGGTGGGCGGTGAGAGACGAACGCGAGACTGACCGAGGCGATTGATTTTCTCGCTCGCGCGTCGGCGTAGACTCTCTTCGGCATGTCTGGAGAAGGAGGATTCGACGACGCGAATTATGATCGCGGTATGGAAGAACTCATGAAGGAAGAGAAGGATGAGAACGGAGAGTTCACCATCACCGAGTGGACGGAAGTCCACGAAACGTTCGACACGATGAACTTGAAGGAGAACTTGTTGCGCGGTATCTACGCGTACGGTTTCGAAAAGCCGTCCGCCATCCAGCAACGCGGTATCGTCCCGTTCTCCAAGGGTTTCGATGTCATTCAGCAAGCGCAATCTGGTACCGGTAAGACGGCTACTTTCTGCGCCGGTATCTTGCAAAGCCTTGATTACAACATCACGGAGTGCCAAGCGCTCGTTTTGGCGCCGACGCGTGAGTTGGCGCAACAAATTGAAAAGGTCATGCGCGCGTTGGGCGACTACCTTCAAGTCAAGTGCCACGCGTGCGTCGGTGGTACCTCCGTCCGTGAAGACACCCGCATCCTTCAAGCCGGTGTCCACGTCATCGTCGGTACTCCGGGTCGTGTTTACGACATGCTTCGCCGCCGCGCGTTGAAGAGCGACTCCATCAAGATTTTCGCTCTTGACGAAGCCGATGAAATGCTTTCTCGTGGTTTCAAGGATCAAATTTACGACATCTTCACGTTGCTCCCGCCGAAGGTGCAAGTCGGTGTTTTCTCCGCTACCCTTCCGCCGGAAGCGCTCGAGATTACCCGAAAGTTCATGACCAAGCCGGTGCGCATTTTGGTCAAGCGTGACGAACTTACCCTCGAAGGTATCAAGCAGTTCTACGTCAACGTCGACAAGGAACAATGGAAGTTGGACACGTTGTGCGACTTGTACGAGACGCTTGCGATTACGCAATCCGTCATCTTCGCCAACACCCGCCGTAAGGTCGACTGGCTCACGGATAACATGCGAGCCCGCGATTTCACCGTCTCCGCCACTCACGGTGACATGGACCAAAACACTCGTGACGTTATTATGCGCGAGTTCCGCTCCGGTTCTTCCCGTGTGTTAATCACCACCGATTTGCTCGCTCGTGGTATCGATGTCCAGCAAGTTTCCTTGGTCATCAACTATGACTTGCCCACTCAGCCTGAAAACTACCTTCACCGTATCGGTCGTTCCGGTCGTTTCGGTCGTAAGGGTGTCTCCATCAACTTTGTCACCGCCGAAGACGAACGTCTCCTCCAAGACATCCAACGTTTCTACCAAACGGTCATCGAGGAGCTTCCCTCCAACGTCGCCGATCTCATCTAAGGTAGAGGTGTTGATCTGCGACGAAAACGGTTTCCGTTTGCGCGCATTCATTTCAAAACCCGTCGCCGGCGCCGAGCGTCGGTGTCTCGCTTTCGCTTTAGAACCATCCCTAGCCCTTGGTTCGCGTTTAAAGATTGAAAGTAATGAGAACATGCACAAAAAAATTAAAAAAACAACTCTCGTCTCAACACTACAACATTTCCAACCAGTTCTAACAAAATTTCTAACAAAAAAGCGTCGTCGGACGACGTTTTACATGAAGTCGTCTTCGGCTTCCTCGACCGACGCGTACTTCTTCGCCATCTCCTTATTACTCTTCATCGAGTCCTCCACCATCATGTGCTTATAATCTCTCGCTTCTCTGTCCGCCTCTCGCGCGCGTTCCTCCTCCAATCGTTCTCGTTCGGCGACGCGATACGCCTCCTTCTTTGCCCTGCGAACGCCCTCGTCGTACGCCTCCCTCTCCGCCTGTAAATCCGGAAACCGCTCAACTTTCGTCTTATTCAACCGATTCACGATGTCATTGATTCTCGTCTTCACTTTCGTCCTCCGCACGGCTTCCGCCTTCTCGTTCTTAAACGCCACCTGTCCGACGTCCATGTCGCCGCGTTTGCGCAAGTTTTCCCACGGCGTGTACACCACGTACAGGTCATTCTGTTTATTCCCCGCGATGCTGTTCGCCTTGACGAGCTGCGCGCAATCCTCCAACTCCTCGGGCGTGATATCATCCATCGTCTGTCCCGGAGACATTCGCAGGTACACGTGCGCGCTCGAGAGTTTATCGACGTGAAACCACACGTCGTGGGGCAATCCCCACTGAATGAGGTGTTCATTCTCGTGCTTATCCGCGCCGACGTACACGACGTGACCCGTCGTCTCGGCGCCTCGAGGGGTGTAATACAACACCATCTCACTCGTCGCGCGGGGCGCGACCGAGAGGATGAAAAAACGCTCGAGACTGACGCCCGGGTCGTCACGACAGTCACACGACACATCCGCATTTCGCGGCGTCTCGTCCACCGCATGCGCGCCGTCACCGTCGTCTCGTCCGTCCGCGCGCCCGCGCGGGCGTCCGTGAAGCCATTCTCGCGTTCTCGCCTCCGCACTCGTCGTTTCCTTTCGTCGTCTCGCGCGAGCGTCGTCGTCTCGGCCGTGGATGCGCAGTCGTTATCCGATGGCATCGGTCTGGACTCGGCCGTCGAGGCCGGTTGCATCGTCTTCGCCGCGCGATTCGGGGCGCTGGGATTGGGCAAGGCGAAACAGGGGTCGGATATCGAGCGCGCGCTGGAGATGTGCGAGACGCGAGGGATCGATGTGCGCGATCTGTATTACGACGAGGACCAGGGCGAGCAGCGGTGGTATCTCGTCGGGAACTGGTCGGTGCCGAAGAAGGGGGATCCGAGGTACGGAGACGGACGCATGTCGCAAGAGTTGAAGAGTCGAGTGCGGTATCACGATGGGAAGAAGGCGGCGGACGAGGCTGGGGTAAATTACGCGGACATCGAGGAGCTCACGGCGTTGTATCCGACGACGCCGAAACGCGCGGTGGAGTTGCGACGACGATTGAAAGATGCCGGGAAGGAGATCGAGTGGGACATTTGATTGATATTTTGAAGTGAAGATTGCAATGTTAGTCATTTTAATTGTCACGTCAGACTAGAGTGTGTGATTCGATCGAACGCGTCGCGCGACGGCGTCTCGTTGCGAATCTTCGCGGCGACGCAGAGCGACTCATCGTCCCGACTACTTGGCGAGACGCACGCGAACGGGTGCGCCGGTGGTCGGGGTAACGGTGAACCCGACGGAAGGCGAGCGCGCGTCTGCGTCGTCGCTCGGGGTGAAGACGAAGGATTCTATGAGATGAGCGAGGGCGACGCGCATGGTCACCTGCGCGAGCTGCTGACCGACGCACGAGCGCGGGCCGTAGGCGAAGGGCATGTACCCGACGCCCTTGTGTCTCAGCGCACCGTCCGGACGCGGGGACGCGCGGTCGGACGTCACGCGAGACAACGGTGAACCCTGGGCTTCGTCTTCGTCTTCCGTGAAACTACTGGCGGAACCCGCGCGTACGTGGCGCGCCGCGTGGCCGAGCCAACGCGACGGATCAAACTCCTCGGGACTATCCCAGACTTCTTCGTCTCGATGCACAGAGCTGAGCCACACGCCGACGGCGCACCCCTTGGGAATGATGTCGTCTTTGCTCTTGACGTCCGACGTGAGTTTGCGAACGACCAAAGGCGCGGCGGGGTGAAGTCGGAGGGTTTCTCGAAGGACAGCTTCGAGCAGAGGCGCAAAGGCGGACGTCGCCCACGCTGGCGTCGGTGTTTCCTCGGCGTCAACGTCTTTCCATCGTTTATTCCCCGTCCACGAGAGACCCAACGCATCAGCCATCGTTCGATCGTTGAACGACGACCTGAGCTCTTCCTGAATCTCTACTTTATCCACGAGTTGGAGGAGACACCATGAGAGCGTCGCGCTCTGCGTGTCGTGACCGGCGAACAAAAGCGTCGTCACTTCGTCGAGCATTCCCCTCGGAAATCTCTTGAACCGCACAAACACGGGACCATCTTTAAAATGCGATTTCCCCGATCGTATGACTCCGAGTGGTGAATCCTCTTTCGCCGCCCGCAGAGCCAAACTCGATACTTTGCGAGTAACCTTAATCTTGATCCACTCCGAGAAACCGACTGGCGTGAGCCTATACAAGACGTCACTAAACATCCAAATACTGCGCGCCCGCGCCGGAATGGACTGTCGTAAAAACGTCGATGCCTTTAAATACGAGTTCTCGACCCTCGCTGGATCCTGCCCAAACTTTTTGCACGCCTCGTCGAGAGACACGCCCGTGAGGTAACCAAAGGTGACTCGCAGCGCTAAACGCTGCAACACGGGCAACATTTGCATCTCAAGGACGTTTCCGCGACGGTGCAAACTCTGTAATAATTTACCCTTGATATCACGCACCATTCGAGCGCTCTCTTCAACCGCTCGATCTCGCAAAGGCGTCAAACCGACGACGTTGAAAGCCTTTAACACGTCGCTTCGCTTGTCTTCCCAGTCTTTTCCCTCCGCCGTGAATATCCCCTTCCCCGAAAACGCCTCGAACGCGTGGTACAGCGGTGCCTTCACCGACGTCTCCCTGAGCACGTCCCTCGCCAGTTTCGCCTCGCCCACGTGTACGAACGGACACGTGCCCACCACGGCGCCGAACGCGCGCCGCGAGCGCGCGCGAGAGAATCGCGCCTCCACTCGCCGCAACAGCGATCCCTGACTCTTTTGATACAGACGCCAGAGCACCTTTGGACGCCAACGCATCGTCTCCACCCCCGCGTTCGCCACGACGGCCCGCGCGCGCGCGCGAGCGACGAGAAACCAGCCGCCGGCGCACAGCGCGAACGCGATGAGCGCGCGCGCGACGTCGACGAGCGAGACGCGCTCTCGCGCCGCGACGACGTGCGCGACGAGCGCACGGACGAGCGCGGACGCGTCCATCGCCATCGTCCTCGCTCGAACGCGCGTGCCCGACGACGCGCGCGTCACGCGTCGCGTCCGACAGTGCGGGGGATCGCGTCGCGACGACGTCGGTGGCGCGCGCCGAGCGAGGGTTGGACAAAGGGAGAGGCGACGACGGTCGGTCGAGGAATCGAATGTCGGTTGTTACAAGTGTTTCGATGGCGTGACGCGCGGTGAAACGACGGTGCTGAAAGAATTCTTCGTGAGCGGCTGCGCGGCGTATTATCGTGTCGGCGCGGCGTATTACGAGTTTTGGACGAGCGCCTCCTTGATTATCTTCTCGGAGCGTTCGCAGAGCACGTCCGCGTCGGTGGATTGAATGCGCGGGTGAACGATCACCTTTATACTGTTGTTGTGGAGTTCGTACTCCTTACCGCTGGCCATCGCCTCGTGAGCGCCGACGATGGTGACGGGCACGACGGGGACGTTTTCCTTGGCGGCGACGCTAAACGCGCCCTTTTTGAATGGCGCCATCTTTCCGGTCACGCTTCGCGTGCCCTCCGGGAAAAACAACACCGAACCACCGTCACCGAGCATGTCACGGCACTTTTTGAGCGTCTCCATCTGCGAGCGACGCTCCATGCGCTTCAGCGGCACGTGTCCCGTGAGAAACATCGACCAACCGATGACGGGAATCAAAAAATTGCTCGTCTTTGAGATAAACTTGAACGGTCGTCGAAGGTGGAACATGGAATAAATGTCCATGAACGACGCGTGATTCGCGACGTACACGGCCGCCTCGTCCGCCGGCGGCACGTTTTCTCGGCCCTCCACTTCAATCTTCATGAACAAGGCGCACGACACCGTCGCCCACACGTCGTTGCAAAAGCTCAGCGCGCTTCGACGGGTGCGATCGAACGCCCAGCAAAACGGAAACAAAATCGTCATCACGATCAACAGCGGAACGGCCAAGAAAAACGACGTGAGGAAGAAGGTGATCGCTCGCAGTCTCGCCCCGAGGTTGAACGCGCCCTCGTTCTCTCGCGCCGCGTCCCCCGCCGCCGCCGCCGCGCCGCTCGTCGCCGCCGTCGCCACGCGAGCGCCTCTCGACGACGATATCGACGTCATCCTCACCCCAGACGGTCGCGCGACGGTCGCGCGCGTCGCCGGCGTCGCGCACACCGCCTCGGAGACGACGACGCGGTTCGTGGATAAAATCCCATTCGACGCGCGACGCGTCCGTCTCACGTCTCGCGCGCCGCGCGTCGGCGCCGCCGCGCGCGCGCCGAGGGTCGATGGGATGATTCGCATCGCGTCGCTCGCGTCCGACGCGGTCGTCGCGCGCGCGTGTGTGACGAACGCGTCGGGGACCGAAGACGCGCGCGCGGGGCATTCGTGTCCATCGAGTTTTGACCAATCATGACTCTATCGCGAGTCCCCCACCCGTCGCCGCGTGCCCACAGTCCGAGGCGCGCGATGGCGGACGCCGCGGACGCGAGCGCCGCCGATCGATGGCTCGCCGAGGCGAAATCGCTCGTGAAACAGCACGCGTTTCACATGAAGCGCGCGACGGTGCGTGGGAACGACGCACGAGGGCGAAGACGGGCGCGGATCGAGTAATCGCGCGATTCAACAGTCGTTACGCGCGCCGTGTCGTCTCGAGAGGACGCGCGAGGCGACGAGAGGACGCGCGATCGATGAATGACCCGAGGTCGACGCGTGATGGACGCGTTTGAGCGCGCGAGGCGACGAGAAGACTGACGAGGGCGCGACGGTGGACAGGATGAGGACAACTTGCGCGAGGCGTTGAAAAACGCCAGTCTCATGCTCGGTGAGCTCAGGACGACGACTCTGGCGCCGCGCGGGTATTACGAGCTCTTCATCGCGGCGAGCGATGAGCTGATTCATTTGCGGAGCTTTTTCGGGGATAAGTCGAGACACGGGCGGACGTGCATGGAGCTGTACGAGCTCGTGCAGCACGCTGGGAATATTTTGCCGCGACTGTATCTGTTGGTGACGGTGGGGGTGTCGTACGTGGAGCTGGGAGAGGGCAGCGCGAGAGACGTGCTGATGGATTTAGTGGAGATGACGCGCGGGGTGCAGCAGCCGATGCACGGATTGTTTTTGCGAGCATATTTGAGTCAAATGAGCAAGCCGTTGCTGCCGGATAAAGGATCCAAGTACGAGGGCGAAGGTGGGGACATCGCCGACGCAGTAGAGTTTTTGTTGCAGAATTTCACCGAGATGAATAAGCTTTGGGTTCGGATGCATCACATAGGACCGTCGAACGGGAAGAAGCGTCGAGAGGAGGAGCGTCAGGAGCTTCGCGATTTGGTCGGGAAGAATTTGCTCGCGCTGTCGCAGCTCGACGGGGTTGATTTGAAAATGTATAGCGAAACCGTGTTGCCGCGGATCTTGGAGCAAGTGGTGAATTGTAAGGACGAGCTCGCGCAGCCTTACCTGTTAGATGTATTGATTCAGGTGTTTCCGGACGAATACCACTTAGCGACGTTTCAGGAGGTGTTCTCGACGATGACGATGCTGCGTCCAAACGTTCGCGTCGGATCCATTCTCAACGCGCTTCTCGGACGACTGTTAAGTTACGCCGAGGAAACACCGCAGGCAAAGACGGAGTTTCAAGCCGCGAACGTGTTTCCGAAATCATTCGAGTGCTGCAGAAGTATCATCGAGGCGCACGACGACGTTCCCGCCAAGGAAATCATCGGCATGTACGCGGCGTTGTTGGCCTTTGCGAGAAAGTTGCAACTCACGGACGCGAAGACGTTGGATGAGATTTTCCTCGCCCTCGGCGAATCTCTCAAGGCTAAATTGCCCATCACCGAACAGGAGGTGATGAGGCAGCTCGCGGCGTTGCTCAGTGATCCGTTGGAATCGTGCGAGCTCTCCACCATGTTGGCGGTGAAATCATTCCCGCAAGTCATCGCTTTGCTCGACGCGAGCTCGAAGAAGGAGGTGGCGCTCGGTATCATACAAACCCTATTAAAGAATAGGAGCACGCTGAGCTCCGTGGAAGAGGTTGAGTTGCTGTACAATTTCATCGATTGTGTCGTCATCGGCGACGTCGACGAGGACGGCGCCGACGACAAAGAAAAGAGCGCGCAGCTAGCCAACGAGCAAAACGTCGTCGCCAAGGTTGCGCACTTGATCAAGGCGCCCGAAGACGATTACGAGCACCAACTCGAGATGCTGAACGTCGCGTACGACGCCTTGCTCAGGGGTGGCGCGCGACGAATTCGTTACACGTTTCCGTCGTTGGTGTTCGCCGGCATCGCGTGCGGCAGAGACATCGTTCTCGCCGAGCGAGCCGAAAAGCCCGACGCGCACGCGGATTCCGGCGATGAAAACGGCGTGCCCGCGGACACGACCAAGGAAGATAAGGAGCAGGTGATGATATCGTTCACCATGCCGATGGAGGTGAAATCGCCTTGGTTGAAGAAATCTCTGCACTTTGTCCACAAAACCATCACCGCGCTAACGGAGGTTGCCGGTCGACACGAAAAGGCTCTCAAGCTTTTCCTCGAGGCGGCGCAGCTCGCGGCGGTGGCGAATTTAGAATCCATAGCGTACGAATTCTTCGAGCGCGCGTTCGTGCTCTACGAAGAAAACATTACCGACACGAAAAAGCAAGTCAACTTGCTCTTTGTCATCATCGGCACGTTGCACAAAGTGAACGTCTTCGGCGCTGAGAGTCGAGAGTCGTTAGTGCACAAGACCACGGGATACAGCGCGCGTCTGCTGAAGAAACCAGATCAGTGCGTCGGTGCCTACACGTGCGCGCACTTATTCTGGACGGAGACGGTGAAGGACAGCGATTCCGTCGCCGCGTGCCTGAAGAAGTCGGTAAAAATCGCGAATTCGGTGAGAGACACCTTCGGAGGCAACGTGTCCAACAGAATCGAAGCCCTCGGGCTCTACGTCGGCATTCTCAACAAATACCTGTACTTCTACGACAAATCCATCGAGGGATGCACCGCCGTGGACGTGGACGCGGTGCAAGCGCTCGTGGACATGATCAACGCCGAGCTCGCCGCGGTGACCGACGTTCGAGGCGAGGACGTCGTCTCGCTTCGAGAGGTTGAACAATCCTACGCCAACACCCTCGCACACGTCCGCCAACAGAAACAAAAAGTAGAGGACGGCACGGCCGAGCGTTACGCCGCCGTGACCGTCTGAGTGTTTCCGCGTGTAACGCCCCGCCGCCGTCTCGTCGTCTCTCGCGCGCCAACCGCCGGCGCGCGTCCGCACACACTCGCGCGCCCCGGTCCGCTCGCATGCGTCCGCTCGCGCCCCCTCGCGCGACGCCCCCCGGGGTCTCTCGCGCGACCGACCGCTCTCCCATCGCCCACCGTCGATCGACGCGCGCGCGTCTCCTCCGCCACGCCGCCGACGTCACCGTCACCGTCGACGCCCCGTCCGATTCTCGAGACGTCACGCTCGTCCTCCACCTCCCGACCGACGTCCCGCGCGAAGACATCGATGTCACGGTCTTCACCGATCGAGTGCGCGTGCGCGTCGCGAACGCCGACGAACCAGCGCTCGAGGGAACGCTCCCGAGCGACGTGGACGTGGACGGGTGCTTTTGGGACAAGGAGGCGACTCGGGTGACGCTCACGCTGGAAAAGGCGAATCGACGCGATGCGTGGGATCGGGTGTTGGAACCGCCGCCGGGAAACGATGAGGTGACGACGAGGTGTTTCTTCGACGTGGGGGTGAACGGGAAGGCGAGGGGGCGAATCGTGTTCGGGTTGTTTGGGAAACACGCGCCGAGGACGGTTGAAAATTTTAGAGCGCTGTGCGAGGGGGAGATGGGGGAGAGTCCGAGGAGTGGGAAGCGGTTGACGTACGAGGGATCGTGTTTTCATAGAATCGTCAAGGGGTTCGTGTGTCAGGGTGGGGATTTCACGTCGCAAAACGGTCGCGGCGGGGAGAGCATTTACGGGGAGGAATTCGAGGACGAGGCGTTCGGGATGTCTCACGACGCCGCCGGCGTGTTGTCCATGGCGAATCACGGGCCGAACACGAATGGGTCGCAATTCTTCATCACCACGGGGCCGGCGCCGAGTCTCGACGACGCGCACGTCGTGTTCGGTCGCGTGTTGGAGGGCATGGACGTCGTCGAGGCGATTGACGCGGTTGGTTCGGACACGGGACAACCTCGCGGGCAGGCGTGCATCACGAAGTGCGGAGAACTCAAGTCGTAGTGTATATTTCATCGAGTCGTAGTGTGTCATTCATCGAGTCGTTACTCCTTCAAATCTTTGTATCGTCGTAAAAAGCGCGCCACTCGCACGCCGTCGACGAGCGTCGCGCGTCGTCGTTCTTCGATTCTCGCCGGCGCGACGCGATGCAATTCGTTCCACGAAAACTTCTCGCCTCGCTCGCGATCGACGAGCACGTACTTTGCTAAATCGTCGAAAGACACCACAGTCATGCCCTTGTCCCGTAACATCTCGTCGTCCTCGAACAAAAAGACAAACATGGGCACGGTGAGGAGCGCGTTCGCGCCCTCCACGTCGACGAGTTGCTTCGTCATCAACACCGCGAACGTCACCGCCAAAATCGACAACACCGCCGCCAAGATATCCCTAACCTCCCCTCGCTGCAGCTTCGGATCCAATCCCAGATACGTCACGAACGCGTGCGTCACCACGAACACGTACGCGAACTTCATCGGCGCGCGACTCGCCCACAGTCTCGGCTCGTGCGTCTTCTCAAACGTCGTCACGATTCCTCGAGCGACGCACGCGAACCACACCTCTCGCCGATGCGCGTACTCACACGCGCACCAGGCGATGCACGCGATCATCCCGAGCTCGATCGACGCGTACGCCGCCCCCGCGCCTCGATACAGCGGTATCAGAGAGACCACCGGCCCGCACAGGATGAAGACGAAGATCCCGACGCGCATCCATTTCCCCCATCCCGCCGCCTCCTCGCGCGCGCGCTCCACCCTCTCGCGTCTCGGATTGGCGTCGAAAAAATTCTCCACGGGCGTTTTCATCGCTCGCGGTCGCCCTCGTCGCTCGCGGCGACGCGCGTCGGCGTGTGATGAATCTCTCATTCGTCGATTGGTCTTCTCGGAAGACGCGTCGGCACCTCGAGAATTGATCGAGCGATCTCGCACTCGACGACGCGCGGGGACTCGCGCGAGCGTCGTCGTCGCGAGAGAGATGGACCGAACGAAGACGAAAAATACGTCGCGTCGACGCGGGCGACGCGCGCGCGCGACGCGCGTCGGTACCGTGGTCGTCGGTGCGTTGGCGCTCGTCGGAGGATTGGCGGCGATCGGCGCGCGCGCGAACGATTCGACGACGGTGACGATGGACGACGACGCGATGATGCGCGCGCCGGAACGACTCGGTGAGAACGTGGCGGTGGAGGAGCGCGTCGTGTCGTCGCCGACGGAGGCGTTGGCGATGGCGGAGGGACGCTTGTCGGCGGCGGGCGTCGCGAAACCGCCGGGACCGCCGCGCGGGCACAAGAAACCGTACGGCGATCCCAAGCGAGGGGCGTGCAAACCGAGAGAGATTCGCGTGCAAATACAAGGGATTTCGGGTGATTTCTGTTCACCGTCGTGCTCCGTGGCGTCGCCGTGTCCGGTGGATCCGTACAAGGGCGCGCGCGCGCGCGCGATGTGCGTGTTGAAGACGCCGGGGAGCGAAAAACCGAACCGGTGCGCGCTCGTGTGTAATCCTCACGGCGAGGACGAGCGCGGTGGATGTCCAAAGGGAGCCGATTGTCAATCGGTCGGACAAGTCGGCATCTGCACGTACCCGCAGTGAGCGCGAGACGCTCTTTTTTGTTGTATGAACGAACGAGCGACGCGTCGACGAGTCCTCAGAGGCGCGCCATCGTTTTCTCAGTCTGTAACAATCATGCAATCGATCAATCTAATGAAATGCGTCTTCGTTCACGCGCTGACGCTCGCGGGTCGCCAACCAACCGTGGGTAATAAATCGTATCGGCATATGCACTCGAGCGCCCATCTCCATGAGACGGCGTTCGCGTCCATCGAATCGGCGACGTTGTCGACAAGCGTCAAACACTCCACGCCGACGTCACCCTCCTCGTCGTCTTCCAACACCGAGTCCGGCACCGCACCCTCGCCTTCGTCTTCGCTGTCTGGAACCTCGTCCGCGTCTCTCACCGGGCGCGCGCGTGTCGAGCGGCGAGGCGTCTTCGGAAGCGCCGACACCACTGTCGCGCCGGCGAGCGTTAAAATCTTCTCCATCGCCGACACCGATAACGACGCTCCGCACCCTTTCACGCGCATCGTCAACCCATCGAACAGACGCTCGCCATTCGACGCTCGACACTCGCGCGCGCGTCGCGGTCCATCCGTCGGCGCGCGGTGCTTTTCGTTCGAGCTCGTGTCGTCCGTCATCTCGTACGCCTCTTCGTTTCCAAACGCGCCTCGCGCGACGCACTCCTCCAACCAGTCCTTGTGCACGACGTACAGCCCGCGAACGATGGCCTCGACGTACTTGGCCGTTCTGTTCTTCACCGCTCGCTCGCTCGAGCCGGTGTCCATGATCAAGTGCGTGCACTCGTTCGTTAAATCCTTGGCGCCGAGAAACGCGGCGTCGGCGTCGACTGCGGCGATTTTCCGCTCCACCTCGGCGAGTCTCGCATCCTGCGCACCGTTCTGTCGTCTCGCGCTCGAACTGTACGCGATGACGATGGACGGCGTCGCGCGTTCGGGCTGCGTCGCCGCCAACGCCGAGGCGACGACGTCGAGGTCGAGCTTTGAAAACCGTCTGACGAACCACGCCTTTTTGTGCCCCTTGGGCGCAGGCGCGCCGTACACGTCTCTGTACACCCCGCGCAATTGCGTGAGATTCATCGACTCAAACTTGGGCGCGGACGGCGTCGGCGTTCCACCGTCGTCTCGTTGCGAGACTTCCGCCGTCGACGCGCTCAACACACGTCGCTTCAAGTCCTCGAGCTCGGCGTCGACGGCGCGAATTTCTTCAACCAACCGCCAACACTCTCGCATCGTCTCCTCTCTCTTGGCCGCCCGCGCCTCCGCCTCCATCGCGCCGACGTCTGCGTTATCAATCTCCATGTCGTCCCCATCGTCCCCATCGTCGCCGCCGATCGCGCGCATCGTCGCCAACGCCTCTCGCAACTCGACGTCGACACTCTTGAAATTTTCCACGAATCCCTTCAACGTCTGATTCACGTTCAAATCTTTCATCGTCGTCGGCGCGCCGCACTCGGGACACGCACTCAGTTGAAACTTTTTCCCCGTACCGTCCAATTGCGCGCGCACGCACTCGTAACAGTGCGTGTGTTGACACGGAAGCGTCGTCGGGTCGGTGAAGAGATTCGAGCAGAGCGGACAGACGAGCATCGCGCGCAGCGCGTCGAGGGCGTCCGGGTCGCCGTCGCGAGGCATGGTGACGTCACAATCGATGCGCTTCGTCGCGTCGATCGACGCGCGCGCGTTCGACGTCGACGCGCGCGTCGCGAGGTGGGGATGATGGATTGGATGAAGGGACAGCTCGGCGTCGGCGTTTGAAAACGCGCGCGGCGCTCGACTACAATTCTACTCGTTACACCATCTATTTGGTCGTCCCGGAGCCGTGCACGCGAACGACGGACGGTGCGTCGTCGTCGTCGTCGTCGTCGAAATCATCGCTCTTGAAAAACGTGTACGAGAGCACTAAATTCGTCACGTCTCGCATGTTTGGGTCGCTCGCGAATTCCGGATCGACGTAAAACAACACCGGCATGTCCACCTCCTCTTTCCCTCTCAATCGCTGTTCCTCGAAACAAAAGCACTGCACCTTGTTAAAATACGTCCCGCACTTGTTCGGTTGCACGTTGTACGTCGCCACGCCGGTCACCGGCGACCGACTCAAATTTCTCGCCGTGTAAAACGCCAACGCCGACTCGCCCGGTCGCACTTTAATACTCTTCTGCGTCGGCGTGAATCGCCACGGCATCCCCTCCGCGACGTCCGCGTTAAACGTAATAGTGATTTCACGCGCACTCGCTCTCTCTCGCTCGCGTTCGCTCCACTCTTCGCTCGCTAATTTCTCCTCGAGCGTCGCGCGTCTCGTCGTCCCGCCGAATCCCGTCGCCTGACAAAACATTCTATACAGCGGCACCGACGCGTACGTCGCGCCGACGACGGCGACGACGAGCGCCGTGAGATACTTTGCGAAATCCGCGTTCGAGACCCCCGTCTTTTCACCGCCGTCGACGCCGCGAGGGGCGGAGGAGGCGGCGAACCCGCGCGCGCGGGACGTCGACGCGAACGCCGACGTCGACGCGCGAGACGCGCTCGTCGTCGACGCGCGAGACGCGAACGCGAACGCGACGCCGGACGACGCGGACGACGACGCGGGCGTCGCGTTCGCGCGCGCGACCGCGCGCGCGACCGCGCGCTCGAGACGCGCGAGGCGACGACCGCGCGTCATGGTGTGCGGAGTTGATGAAAAAGCGCGGCGGCATCGATCGACGCGCGGTGACGCGCCGTCGAGCCGCGACGCCGCTCGCGCGCCGAACTTCGACTCGATCGAACGGTATGCCGTCGGAAAACGGCGCGAACGGCGCGCGAGCGTCGCACGCGGCGACGAAACTCGCGCGATTGAATGAGAGATTTGCGAGTTTCTATAGCGATCTCGAACAAGAGAAAACGCACCGTCGCGCGCTCGAGAGCGATCGCGCGCGCGCGCTCGAGGAGAGACTGGACGTTCTCGAGCGTGAGGTGCGCCAGGCGACGGAGCGCGGTCGAGCGGAGCGCGCTCGGGAGTACACCAAGTTGGAGAGCGCGTTGGGGGACATCGACGCCAAGTTGAGCGCGCGGGCGCAGAGCGTCGAGGAGCGATTATCGACGAGCGTGAGCGCGCTCACGGCTGCGGTGGAGAGCGTGCACGAAGCGTTGACGGCGGAGCGAACGGAGCGCGCGTCTGAGGTTGAGCTCATGGGTGGGACGTTGGGGAAGAGGATGGAAGAACACGCGTCGGCGCTGGACGACGAGCGACTGTCGAGACTCGAGCGCGAGGCGGAGCTCATCAATCGTCTGGGGAACGAGATGACGGAGATTCGCGCGAAAGTGGACGCGGAGAGGAACACTCGAGAGAGCGCGGTGGGGAAATTGGCGACGGTGATCGAGGAAGTGAGACATCAGAGCGCGGCGGAAGAGGGCGACTTTCACGCCGTCGTGCTGGAGGAATTGAGCGCGCTCAAGGCGGGATTACAAAAGGAGCGCGCCGAGCGCGCGGAGGAGGACGAACTCATCGTCCAGGCGGTCGGGGAGTACTCAAAAACCATTCAAAACGGGTTGCGTATCGCGAATCAGTGATAGTCATCGTTGCAAGCATCCTATACTACTGTAGTACACATCCATCACCAAGCTATCTATCAATCATCACCAAGTGCCAGCTCACGAAGGCGGTGAGCAAAAACGGACACGCGAGATATTGCCAAAATAACAGCGTGCCGACGCCAGCCGCGGCGCGCTCGTCATCGTGACACATGTGCGCCTGGAGCATCATGTTGTTCGCCGTCGGCGTCGAGCCGACGAGTAAAAAAATCATCCAAAAAATGGGATCCTCGCCCGCCGAATCGGAACCCGAGGGCGCGACGCCGGCGCCTCTGAGCGCGTAATACGCGCCGATCGTCAAGAACGGTATGACGACGAATCTCACCGCGATGATCGCTAACGCCGTGTTCCTATTCACCATGCTATAATCTGGACCCTTGGACAAACTCGCGCCGATGACGAGGAGCACCGTCGGAATCGCGGCGTCCGCCAACAGCTGCGCCGACGCGCCGATCCAACTCAACGCCCGTCCCGGATTGAACAGTATGTCCCGCGCGGGCGTGGCGATTCCCGTCAACACGCCCGCGACGCACGCGACTATGTTCGGATTGAAAAACGTGCGCGAGAAATCCAAAGCCTTCTCCGAAAAACTCTGCGTTCGCGAAACCCGCGACCCGCTCTCCCCCGTCCCGCCCCCGCTCTCGCTCTCGCAATCCTCCAGACTCGCCTTGGCCGCGATTCGTCTGCGAAACAACCAAGGCCCCACCGACCACATCGCCCCCGAGAGCACGAAGACGTACGCCGAGAGATACAAAACGCACCTATCCCCGTCCGCCTCGGTGAACGTCAACGTACCAACGTTTGGATTCCTGGTCACCGCCCTCGCGACCACCACCGGCAGCGCCAACGAATTACCGAACCCGCACGACATCACCGTCACCGTCCTGAACCCCGGTTTCGCGCGCGTCGCGCGCGCGACGACCACTCCCGCCGCGAGTCCCGCGACGACGTGAAACGCGCACTCCACCGGCAACAGCCACATCTCCCGCAACCGCCCCACCGACACGCTCCGACTCAGACTCGTCCACAAAAGCGCCGGCAAAAAGAAGTTCCCGTTGAACGTCGCGAGCGCGCGCGCCGTCTTGGCGTCCAACCATCCTCGCGTCGCCGACACCGCGCCCAGCGTCCCGACGACGAAAATCTCGAGCACCGCGCGCGCGGCGGCGAAGAATATCTGCGCCCCGGCGCGCATGACCCCGGTCGGTTCGCGCCTTTTTCTCGCGCCTTTTTCTCGCGCCTTTCTCTCGCCGCTCGCCCGCGCCGAGATATCGCGCCGGCATCGACGCGCGCGCCCCTCTCCATCGACCCCCGCGCGGGGATGAAAAAGTAACGCACGCGCGCCCCGCACATCGCGACGCCGAGCGCGCGCGACGCGACGCCGAGCGCGAGTCGACGCGAGGGCGAAACGAAAGAAAAAAATTGCGCGCGCGCGTCGAGTCGCGCGATGACTGGATGGACCGGTGGACAAGCTGCGGCGGAGGTGCGCGCGCGAGTTCGCGAGTTGGACGATTCGAGGATGCGCGCGCGCGCGCGCGCGTGTCACGCGATGCGATGCGCGGAGGCGACGACGGTGACGATGACGCGCGCGATGGGAATCGCGCGAGTATTTTTCCCGCGTCGGTCGCGTTCGCGCGAGAGATGGAGGCGACGCGCGAGTCTCGAGATTGACGGAGGACGATGGGCACCGTAACGGCTGAAACCGTAGGAGGATCGAACGCGCCTCGAGGAGTTTGAAAAGCGCGCGGATCCGAACGATAAGGAACAGCAGGACCTGTTGGAACAGATGCGACAGCACACAAAACGTTTGGAACAGATGCGCGAGCACGAGGATCCTCGACTGTCGTTCACGACGCCCGAATTTAAGGAGGCGCAGAGAGTGTTTCAGGAGAATTACAAGGCGCGTGCGTTCGGCGCGAGGCTCTCGCGCTCGATGGTGATATCGCGATGAACGTCGCGGACTGACGTGGGAATGCGCGTGCCCGGCGATTTTATCCTTTTTGTAGAAAAATTTCGGTCGACCGGTGGAGTACGGTATGGTGAAAAAGTATCCGTGGAGCGTTCCGACGCTTCAAAAGCTCGACGTTCCCGTGGACGTCGACGGTAACCCGTGGCCTCTGGACGCCGACGGGAAACCCATCCTGAAGGATGAACCGAACGAGGAGGATGAAGGGTTTTAGACACACTCGATTTTCGCGTCCTCGAGCGATCGGTCTCGATCGTCGTTTAACGCGCCGAGCGAGCTCAGATTATCTTCGACGACGTCACCGTCGTGTATTAAATCAAAACCGCCCACTCTCTTTTTCATCTCTCTGACGCCTTGACGATGAAAGCGTCGCTCCATGTCCACCACGTTTAACACGTCTTGAAATAACGCCGTCTTGAGCGCGCGATCGCCCGCGCTGTCGACGCTCATCGATGGCGACGCATTCACCTCGATGAGCCACGGTCGCAAATCTTCGTCGAGCATGACGTCGTACCCGTACAATTCAAAGCAATGTCTGTCGTTGATCATCACCGGCACGACGGAGCGCAGCGAACGCAGGATGAGCTCGGTGATGTTCACGATGAGCGCGTCCGACGTCGCCGTGCCGTGTTTCGACGCGATGTACTGGCGAAGACTTCGCACGTTCCATCGCAAATCACACTTTTCGGCGTCGTAGCGCGCGTCTCGCTTTTGCACCGAGTGATTCGTGAGATGCACCATGTGATCGTTGAGCGACGCTTTATCTCGCGTGTATCGCACCGAGGTGAAACGGGCGAACCCTTCGCGATAGAGATACGCCCGAAGCGGTCGAAACGAGAGGACGAGAACGTATAGTCGAATGTCAAATTTTCTCCCGCCGACGCAATACGGATTGGCAATGTATCGCTGCGCGACGTAATTATCGCAACATATGTTCTCCGCACCGTTCTTCTCTCGCTCGGCGAGCCACGCCGTGATTTGCGAGAGTTTACTGACGACGAATATCCCTCGTCCTTGCGCGCGACCGATGGGTTTCATGATCCAAAGTCCACCGCGATCTCGAAACGCGCGCTTCATCATCAACGCCTCTTGCGGCATGACAAACGTCTGCGGTAAAATGTCGTACCGTTTCGCCGCCTCCGCGCCGCCCTCCTTGGCCGCCTGACGCTTGGCACGATTTAAATTCTTCGCCATGAGATCTTTACGCGTGAGCTCGGCGTGATTAGGAAAGTGATTGACGCGCTGATGATCCGCCAACCGCGCGCCCGTCTTGTAGTGGATGTTTTCGTGTATCCACCCGACGTCGGCGTAGAACAAGTCCCAATTCGAGTCCTCGGGCGCCACCTCGCGCCAACCGCGCTCGAGCATGATTTTGTGCGTGATCGTGTTCGGCATCGTCGTCGCGAAGTGGACGACGCGGTGGACGGCGTCGGACTGTCGTCTCCACGACGCCGCGGCGCGTCTGTCCTCGGTCAACGTCTCGCCGCGAGCGCGCGACTCGTCCTCTTCGACGTCTTCCGAAGCGGGCGCGCGCGCGAGTGAGCGAGACGCGCTGGACGAGACCGACATCGCGCGCGTCGAGCGTCGCGCGCGACGCTCTTCTTCGCTCATCGACGCGCGTCGAGAGTCAACGTGTGTGGCAAAAGTCTAAATATCGTATCACAAAAGGCGTGAAGCTTTTTTTTTTCCTAGCAAGTACAAGTGTCGCACGAGACGACGAGACCTCAATCTATTTAGACCTCGAACCATTTATCGTTCTTGATCTTTTCATCGATTTCCTTCTTGAGTTCCGGGTTCGTCTCGAAGTACTCGTCCATCGTGATGGTGCTGAGTCGCGCTCGTTGCTCCTCCACGTTTTTAAGTTCGAGATCGAGCTCGGCGATGCGCTTCTCCGCCGCTTGGGCGTGCGCCTTGGCCTCAGCCTCGAGTCCAACGAACGATTGCTTGAGCGCGTCAATCTCCGGGCTCTGAGAATCCGGCTTCGTGACACCCTTGTACGCCTTTTCGAACTCGTCGACGATTTCCGGCATGGACGTGTCCTTCTTCATCGCCGCGAAATCCGGTTCCGGCCCCTTGTACGCCTCACGAGCGACGGCTTCGCGCATGTCAAACACCGCCTTTTGCAACCCCAAGAGCTCTCTCTGCGACGCATCGGACAGAGCCTCCGTCTTGATCGCGTCCCAGCTCGCCGCCGACGCCGGCGCCGTCTCGCCCGCGTACGCCCGTCTCGCGCATCGCGCGATCGCGCTCACCTACGTCGCGTATAAAACCCACCGCGCGCGTGAAAACCCGGTCAGTCGCTCGTTCAAAGTCTTTACCCTCGCTCTCGCCCGTCGCGCGCGGCCGCGCGCGCGCCCACACCGCGCGCGCGACGCGAAACCACCGCGGCTCGAACGTTTGACCCTACGCCCCGGTCACCCCTCCGCGCGTTCTCACGCGCGTTCTCGCCCGCGCGCGGACGCGCGGAACGCGTCGACGGTTCGATGACCATCGTCCTCGCGCGTCGGTCGTCGCTCGCACCTCTCGTCTCGCGAACGCGCGAAGCATGATCGGCTCGAAGTGTCGCCCGGGGCGCGTCGCGCGATCGGGGTCCGACGGTGTGTATCTATCGCGCGAAGAAACCAGGCGTTCGGTACGTATTGACGAGTTATTTAAAGGATGACGTTGTGTGTAGTGTGAGTTTCTGTGAGAGTTGTCGTTCGTGTAAAAACTTCTACACACAGGCACACACGGCTATAAAAATCCGTCGCCCAGCACGCCGTCGGTTCGATTCGTCCGACGGCAGATTCGCGCGCGCCGCGACGACGCGCGACGCGATTCGGCGCCTCGCCTCGCGTCGAGACTCTAGAAAGAATTTATTTCGCGCCGATCCGTCGTCGCGAACCTCGCGCGCGCGCGCGTCGCGACGGATCGGTGACGACGACGCGCGCGTCGGGACGAATTTCATCTTTCATCGGGACGGGACGACGCGGATGGCGTTCGAGGGCGTCGCGGGAGGCGCGACGCCGCGCGCGCGCGCGCCGACGCGCGAACACCCGTCATGGCCGGTGGCGTGCGTGCAGAGGCCGACGAACGCGACGTCTTTCGTCGCGGTGGAGGGCTTGGGATACATGCCGATGATGACGCCGCGGGACGGCGACCGAGGCGACGTCCAAGAGGAGGTGTTCATCGGCGAGATCATGCGCGAGGAGACGCGGGAGATGTTCGTGCGTTTGCGCGTGGAAGCGGCGGTAAAGGCTGGTCGAATCGCCGCGGAGGAACACGTGCGGTGGATGCGATCGGTGGGGACGGCGAAGCGCGCGGGGAACGCGCCGTCGACGCGAACGCCGATCGGAACGTCGAATACGGGTCGACGGAGAGGCGAGGAGGCGTCGACGACGCGCGGGGCCGAACATCCGAGACAAGGAGTGCGTCCGAATCGTCGATCGACGCCGAAAGCGATGACGAGATGTCGTCGAGGCGGTCGTCGATCCCCGGATGAGTCTTCGTCGATTTCGTCGCCGGACGCCGCGCCGCCGTCGCCGTCGCGGTTGCCTCAACCTTCGCTCGGTCGCCGATCGTTCGACCAGGATTCCGCGAGAGAAGATGGATTCCCACCGTTTCCGGAGTCCAAATCGCCTCTGCCGTCGTTTTGGTCCACGCCTCCGTTTGAGTCTTCGTCGAGTCCGTCGCCGAATCCGTCGCCGCCGATGCCGCCGCCGATGCCGCCGAAGAGGTGGTTGTCGCCGAACGCGCCCAAGAACTTGGGCAAAAAGCGCCGATTCGTGCGTCGACGGTTGGAACGTCTGGAGAAATCACGCGCGGACATCACGGCTTTCGTCACCGCGAATCAAGAATCGCTGGAAAAGCGATGCGAGAGCGCGACGATGGAATTGAAAGAGTTGCTCACGGTCGGTCAACGCATTCGATTCGATTTCGACGTCACCATCGAGCTGACGACCGTCACGATGGATCGAATCTCTGAGTGTCCACACTCACCCTTGTTTGAAAAGTGCGCGTGCGCCTTGGCGCACGCGCACGAGGCGAAGGGAGTTTTTGGATTTGAGAAGTACGATTTCATGACCGATTCGTGCGATTGCGACGATTGTCTGCGCGCGTACGTGCGCGCGCTATACACTCGACGCTGCGTGTGTCCATCGTGTTTTCTCAAAGACGCCGCGCGACGCCACGGTACTGATACTGTGAAGCAGTTATTTTCCGACGTCGAAGAAGATTCTTCAGACGTCATCGAGCCAGAATCTGAAAAATCGAGCGAGCCCGATCGACTCGACGAAGACTCTTGGGGCGCCGTGGTGAACTTTATCTCGGATCTCGATTCCGAGCGCACGGTTCGTCACATTCAATGTTTATTAGAACGTCTCACGAAGCCGAATCTATTTCTGGCCGCGTCAGAGAAGCAGATGGAGCTGGCGACGAAGGATGCCAACAGCAAAGACGCGGCGTGACTTTCTTACGTTGTCGTCGGTTACATCTCATTTGAATACATTAATCTGCTAATAGTAATATTTCTACCAGTCGTCGTCATCATCACCGCCGCCGCCGCCGCCGTCACCGTTTGCAGGCGCGGCGACGTCGCCGGCACGTCCCCAACCGTCGTCATCCCAGTCTTCTATTTCGCCCACGTCGCACCACATATCCACCGTTTGCGCGGCGGGCACGGGGTCAGGCTCTGATAAATCGACGACCGCGTCGTCGTTCGTCGTCTGTCGTTCGGGGCGTTTCACGGAGTCTTCTAAACTCGCGTCCGAGCCATCGTCGATGAAGCTCGAGTCGTATCTGCTCGAAGAGTGCGTCGGTCCGCTGCCGTCGAATCCTTGCGTAGGACTCGGCGTGTCCTGAACGACGCGATGCTCTCGCGGTCCGAAAGCTGCGAACGTGCGACTCAGATCAACTTGTCCGCGCGCGTTACCTTGGTGATCGCGACTCGGACGCTGCGCGTCTTCTGGAGTCACCTCCTCGAATTGTGCACCCGGATGGTGCTCGCCGTCGTCGCCTTGCGTTTGCGCGATGAATCGCTCGTCGCCGGAAGACATCTCGTTCTCGCTGTCGCCTTCGTTTTCCTCGTCGCTCGCGTTCGCCTCATCGTCGACAAAGAAATTGCGTCTCTTACGAGGGTTAAACTCTGGCGGCTGCGCGCGAGCGCGTCGCTGTCGCCTCGGAAGTTCGACGACGTCGTCGTCCTCGATGATGGCGACGTCATCGTCGACGACGGGATTCGGTGGTTCGACGGGAGGTGACACGTCTTGAGACATCAGCACGCACGCGTGCACTTTGGCGTGATGACGAGGTCTCCTGTGAATTTCGCTTTCGTCCGTCGACGGCGTCGTTTCGTTCGCTGTGACCGCGCTCTGCGGTGTCAGACGAGGCGGCGGCGGCGGCATGGACAAACGATCCTGCGTCTTTTGCCTCTCGTCTTCATTCACCTTGTCGCTCGATTCGCTGAGTCTCGGCTGTCGCATCGACGCCGGCTCGTCGAGTCGTGGTGAGGCCTCGACCGCGGGCGGACGCGGTGCGGGCGACGCGCTGTGCATGGAGATTCGTCGAGGCACCGGCTCGCTCATCTGCGTGAACTCCTCCAGCACCTCTTGACTCGTCTTCACGTTCGCCTCGTACATGGGCAAATCCTGCGAAGGATTCACCCAGTCCTCACCCCATCCATCGTCGAAATCGGCTTCGTCGAACAGCGGCGCGTCAGGCACCTCCACGACGCCGTCCTGCGCGACGTTCTCTTCTCGTTCGTCGCGCGCTGCCGCCGCCGGCGAGCGCGTTTGACACGCGCGCATCTCCTCGCACAAACCGCCGGGAATCGCCGTTCCGGTGGGATCCACCCGAGATAAACCTTGAAGATCGGCCATGATATCGATGAGCGCGTGCGATAAATCGCTGTGCTCGACGCTGTGCACGGGGTTCGGTCTCGAGAGAAATGGCGCGGTGGCTTCGATGTCAAACTCTTCCAGAGCGTTTCCATCGTACTCGTATGCGAACAAGATGGCTTTACTCGCCACATCGAGAGGTGCATCTTTCAGCTTGATCGCCGCGTTTAAGATGGCTTTCGCACCTCGCGGTTTCTTTACTTTTGACGGATTATTCGTCTTTGGTTTCGACTTCTTCTCCGCAGGCGAAGGTTCGATCATGGCAAGTTGGCACACCGGCGTCACGCCCTCGGGTACGATGCGCGGACATTTTTCGAGCTTGAAATTATTCCCCGGCGCGCGCAGACACATCATGAGTGTCTCATACTTCTTCTGTTCGCTCGTAAACTTGGCGTACTCCTTGCCCTCCGTGGCGAGGACGACCACTTTACCGTCGCGAGCGCGACCCGTTCGACCCATGCGCTGAATGGCGCGAATAATGTCCACGACGTCGAAGAAGAAGATCAAATCGACGCTCGGAATGTCCAAACCCTCTTCACCGATGGACGTCGCGACGAGCGTGTTCAGAGTACCGGCTCTGAAATCATCGAGCGTTTGCTTTTGTTCCTTTTGCGTCTGTCCCTTGGTGCTTCGACGGCCGCCCGTCGCGCGCTTTTTCCCGCTGGTGGAATCACCCTGACCGACAAACTCCGCCACCTTGATCTTACACGCCGTGTCCGCACCGGCCGGCACCTCTCGAAGTGCGCGAACGATGTCCTTGACGCTCTCTCTGTACGACGTGAAGATGATGACGCGCGTATCCGCCGTCGCGTCTTTAAAGTGTTGCTTTAAAATCGACGTCAGACGATCGAGCTTGGGCGAGTGATGCGCGCCGTTCGTCGACATCGATCGCATCAGATCCACCACCTCTTTCGACACGGGATCGATGCGATGAATCAGCGTCGTGCGTTTCTCTTGACCTCGTTTTTCCACGTAATCGTACGCCTGTTTCACGCCCATCTTGAGCAATAAATCGTACGCCTTGGCGAGTTCCATGGCGGCTTCGAGCGCGACGTACGCCGTCCCCTTGGCGTGCACGTTGGGATTGTGATTGAGATTGGTGCGCGCGGAGTGCAGGGCGAACCATCCGGGCGGTTCGATGCGCGACGCGCCGTGCGTAACCTTGTTGTTAATGAACGTCTGCATGCGCCACCCAGCCTCGCCGAGCGCGCCCATGCGCAGGAGTTTTTCACAATACGGTCGCAATAAATCGCACAGCATGTCTTGCACGTGCGACATGGCCTGATCGGGTCTCACCTTTTCCACCGTCATCTCTCGCTTGTGCGTGTACCTCGACACGTCCGGGTCCTGGTCGCTTCGAAAGTCGATGCGTCCGATGCGCAGCGTTGTGACGACGCTTTGAACCTCCTCTACACCTTGACCGGGCGTCGCCGTGAGTGCCAACAATCTAAATTTCACCTTGCGCTCGTGAAGGAGACGGAGCACCTCGGCCGAGGCGTACTGTCCGCGCGCGTGGTGCGCCTCGTCGACGACGACGCACACGATTTGATTGGCGTCCAGGGTGCCGTTTTCTAAATCGTTCGCCACCGTGTGCGGCGTGCAAAAGAAGACGCGTTTTTCGCTCCAAAACGTGCGTCTCGACCCTTCGTCATCCTTCTTCGTGCTCCCCATCAACACGAGCGTGTCCGAGGCGGGAATCCCCACGACGTTGTGACACGCCGACATCTGTTGATCCACCAACGGTCTCGTCGGCGCCATGAAGATGATTTTCCCGGTGGGAAACCATCGGTAATAATTGTACATGACCACCGCCGCGATGAGCGTCTTCCCCAATCCCGTCGGCAGACACACCAAAGAATTCGTCAACAGCGCGTTTCGCGCCATCTCGTACTGATACTCCCGTCTCGATATCTGCGCCGGATACACGTACGTCTGAATCGCCTCCGGATCCATGGATAATCCCGCGGGTCCACCCGCCGTCGCGCACGTCGTCAAGCCTCGCCCGTCTCGCTCGCCCAACGCCTCGGGCGGCAAATTCGTCCGCAACGCCTCCAATTCCCTCGAATCGTTCGTCTTCCGTATCATCAACGCTTTCGGCAACCTCGACTGATGTTTCCTCTTCTCCCCACCCGACATAGCGTCAGTTTTCGTCCGCGGTCTCTTCGCCGCCGCGTCTTCGCCTCGACTCGTCGTCGTCGTCCCCGCCATCGTCTCTCGCACCTCTCCCACCACCGTCGTCGGTCGCGCTCGCTCCCCGCGCGCCGCCGCGAACATGGACGTCACCGTCAACTGTCCCTCCCCTCGATCTCGTCGCATGGCGTCCGCGCGCGCGCGCAACGGCACGTCTTCCAACCGCGTTCCCTCCGTCT